>CAKNWW010336562.1:0-20455 GCA_932074435.1 Andricus kollari | reverse complement strand
GGAAGAACACCCTATGGTAGATAGAAAAAGAGTAATCAATGTTTAGTGGCATCAGTTCGCAACAATAAAGAAACATTTTTATATTTGAAAAAAGTTTGCATATTCAATTAAATATATCTACATAAAAAATATCACGAAATTAGTTAATTAGCTCTATTAAACTTTGTTATCAGACGCCGTCAAAAGTAAGATAAATATACAATCGTTTATAATGGTATACTTGGACATAATAGAATACTTAATTATCAATTCATTCATAGTTTAAGATTTCGCTAGAAAACATGGAAAAATACACAATGTGTATTATATGGAAGGCTTAAAAACAAAACTTCTGTACATTCATGTGTAGCACACTTTCAGATTAAATAAATTATTATCAATTATCATTTGTTCCGATTTTCCATTACTATACTTTTAATTAAACTCAGATTATTGGTCATATAGTAAGTGAAACTATCATTACTTTACGAAAAATCAAAACAGCTCAAATTTGCGCCATAATTGAAACTGTTCAAAATTTATAAATTTTGAATATAACTAATTTCAAGTTGTAAGTATTCTTAGTCAGCTCTGATTTGTTGACATGTAGGATAATGCGAATTATTAGGTTAAGATTTCAAGCAGGGATTTGAGTAAACAGATCGCATAGAAGGAATCATTGTCTCTCCGTCAAAATTAAATTACTGATTATAATAATTGAAGTTAATAGTTAGAAATGAAATAATTACTTCTTTATTTTAATATAACTTTTCAAGACTTTTATTCCATGTGAACAAACATTACGATTCCTAATTTGTAGTTCGTAAGCTACATAAAGTACTTCAGTATATAAAAATATTTTATATTTCATATCATACTTTGCAGCGTAAAATTTTTATTATATAAATATTATGATGCAATATTTTTATTTCAGAAAGATTACATTGCGCAAGACTATTTCTCTGCGTATGGCTAATAGACAATGAATATGTTTAAGTAAATAACTGCATACGTGACTATATATTGGACGTGTTTATTTTAGACTATTTTAGTTTGATTGTTTGTGGCCTAAACATAAATTATCACCAATCCCTTTCCAAAAATTTTTGGTGAGGGGTCTAGGGTTATGGGGGTGGGTAAAGTGGTCGGGGTACCTTGAATTTGAAACGACCCTCACTGGGGAACATTTCGAACGGTTTTTGGTAGGGATGGGCATGGGGTTCGGAGTGCTTGTGGAAAAGAGGTCAAAGTGCTTTCGAATTCGAAACGATTATGACTGGGGAGGATTTTCAAAACTGGTGGCGACCCTCGTCCCATTTGCTACGATTTTGTTGGTGGCGTAGGGTTAGATGGGGGTGGGGGGGGCGGTTTAAGCAGTGTGTGAGAGGAGGCTTGCGATTTATTCGCGTTAATCATAAAAAGTACGTAAAGTACGTCAGTCTAAAAGAAATAGAAAAAAAAAAACATTTTTGATAGTAAAAATCTCGATATCTCGAAGACGGTAAGAGTGAGACACTTTTTTTACCAGATCAGTGTTCAGAATGAAAGAATATACGAAATATGTGAGTTTTAAACAAATGGAAGGAGATCGACCTGATATGCAGTTCTGCCAAAAATGCTATTGGGCATTATAATTTTAAATTTATTGTATAATATGGAAAGAAAGGACTATAATGTATGTATGTTAGTAATGAAAATATTGACCATATATTATACAAATTTGCATATAAAATTTTTATTATCCTTTACATGATGAAATCATTATGATGGGCCTGCGAAATCCGCGTGTGTCTTGAGGACGCAGAACGACCCACGCATATCAGGTCTCTGCGTCCATCTTGCAAGTGCCTAAGCAAGTTTTTGGTACGCAGGTATAGATTCGAAGTTATCAACCACTGATGTCTGCGCACCTACAAGAGGACCAATTACAATGGCATTCACTTTAGCCGATTATTTTAAGTTGGTTCGCCGCAGCTCTCTTGTAAAGTCTCTAATTCTCTCTAACGTTTCCTACTCCTTGACTCTTGGCGGCCGGATACGAAAATTCGATCACGAATGAAGTTCGCCTCTCGAAGTCAAAAAGAACGACATCAAGTCTCTACGATGCATTGGGAAGCATTGTTAAGAACTTGTAATTAAAGTAAATGCGGCACTACTCGTTTTTGACAATTGATTATATCTCCCTGCGAGCGTTCAGAAAGGCAAGATCCCGTCCAACGCTGTAAGAGAATCTTAAATGGTAGTGAAGCACTCTTAGGGCCACATTGTGTCTCTAACCTTAATTCGTTTTTGCGTGAGTGGAATACCTAGGTGGTGTGTATCGTAGGTACTCAGCATCTGCAGGAAAAGCTCTGCACCTATCGTTGGGAACATTTCGATTTAAAATTCGGCTCCTGGAATATTTTACATTTCTGTAGAAGTTTTCGTGCGATTTTTTGTCGATGAGTTGTTCGCGATAGCTCCTAACCTCTGCTTTCTTCACCCAAGCTCTTAGAAGTGATGAATTCAGATGAAGTAATAATCTTCCCTTATTTTTGATGTGAAGATCCAAGCCAAGAATCTCGGGCACCTTCTCCGCGTCTTTGTAAAAGAAAGCTCCGTTGCCAACCGTACTAAGTCATGCCGGCCTTTACGGCGTGAGATATATAAGCGCGGATTGGAGAAGTTTATATGCAAACTCTTCTGCATATATGCATGATCTCACCCATGGCAATGTCGAGGCCCGTGATGTGCTTCGTCCATCAAACCACAACAAACGCTAGTGAGAGCCCCGCCCTAGCGTTTTGACTTTAAAGCCTATTCTGCGCCACACCCATATTTACTCTCAAGGCAGTAAACCGAATTCGGGTACATTCACCGAGTTACATCTCGGTGCACCATGCTGTTTTCAATGTTCTGGAAATATACCTCTCGGGTGCACGGCGACCCCATAGCACAGTGAATGACGCTGACCTGTTTGCACAGTGAAGTGACCGTGGAGAAGCGACGCCCAGATTAGGGTGGACGAAGCGGTCCTTCTAAGATCATCAGTTACATTCTCACATTCAGCGAACTGTTCTAGTCTGTTATGTAAGTGTATGTGTGCGTTCATTACTTGAAACCGACCAGCGACCACCGAGCGATAGATCCCTCGATATGGAACCAATTCTCTCTAAAACAAACCTGTTTTAGAGACCGTTTCGGTTGGGTTCCGAACCACTGAAGTCCTCATAGAAGTACATATAAAAATTTTTATTAGTACCGACACAGAACCGAACCTTAGGCTTCATACTCGAAAGCCTGACGTGCTATTGTCTGAGCCACCGAGGCTTTAACAATGGCAAGCATTTTAGTCGTAGATATTTTGTTTAACGCCAACAGATTGCAAGACCAAATCTGTCGAAGGAGACGCTTGCATCTGCTTCCGAGAGCCACCTTCAATGATGCATGAGGGTCGCAAACATAAACTTGTCCAATTCAAAGTCCATATTAATCTATCGTGTGTACCTCGCTGCGATTCTCAGAGTGTGCTAAAGCTGCTCTGATCCAGGTGCATCATTCTCAAGGTCATTCATATAAAGTCCATGAGTGTCCTTATGCCAACAATAATTAGTCTCGGTACAGAGGTGCCCACGAGAATTACGTAGTGCAAGAGGTTGTGGCAAACAGAGACGAACATTCAAGCTTTCCAAGAGACAGATGACAAGGCTATGAGTAGATGATAGAATACAGCGCATTTGCGGAGGCTCCTGTCAATTAACAGGTTCTCCCGATAGCCTGCTAAACATTTTTTCTAAGAAACGTTGTTTGTAAATCTCTCCGTACACAGATCCAATGGTCCGAACAATCATGTTGTTGGGTTGGACAAATATAAGGTAAAAATGCAGGTAAGTTGTTGTTGTGTAGAAGTAAACTTCTTTCAGCAAAAGTTGTTGATAACAGCCGCTCCTGCAGCGGAAATGTTCTTTATGTATCTCAGTGCATTCTTCACTTCCTCAGTGGTAATTGGCGGACATTCTTTTGAACCTCATAAATGTCACTCCAAAATGTCTCTATCTCCTCGAGCTTGGGCGAATTTTTGACAGAAACCGGGAGATCGCTGAAAAGGCTTCATGGGTCAGCAAGAAACTATTGAATCTCCTTGACCTACCTTTCCGTCTTCTGTATATTCCTCCGTGCATCGGATACCACCTGTATTTTGCCAACAATATGCTGCTTGATTATCAGCAGGTTTGACTTTTTCAGTGTGCGATGGCGGATTCTCAGTTTGTGAGCGAACTTTTGGACCCTCTTCATAAAGTGCATACCAGATGTTATGTAATCAATCACACACTAAACATTAGGTACTGCCCAGTCAATTTTCTTGCTCATTTGACTATGGTCTTGACCTCGGATTCATCCGAGAGATCCTCACGTAGGGCGGCAGCATCCAATTGAGCCAGATCTTGGGGCTTAGGAGGGACCTGGAATGTAATAATAACATTCCTCTCTGTCCTGAACATTTCATCATATCTCAGGTACTATACGTACTATACATCTTGTCAGAAAATAGTTTACGATTAAAACAAAAACAACATTTTGTACGTATATCACATAGTTTGTCCGGAAAATTCAATTTCTAGTTTTTGAAACAGCATTTTCGATGTGTATAAGGAGAACTGTTGTTTGAAACTGGCTATTGAGCGAACTCGTTCTTACATTAAGACCTTAAAAATTGTGCCAAAGCTAAATCTGATTTGATCAGTCTTCTCAAACTTATCGCGAATGAAAGTAAGAAAGGAAACAGAGAGCCGAATATTTCATATTATTAGTGACACTGCTCTTTGCTGCATTATAAAATGCGTCAGTGACTGCAGATACATATCGAGACAGTCCCGTGTAGAAGATTAAGTATGGTAACAAAATCCCAAATATAACAAAAATTTTTTTTCTTCGGCCCCTAGCCGAAAGTACGTCTTTCCGGCCGCATTTGTGTCCGGGAACAGTGCCTTTTTGCGGACTGCTAGATTTAACGTGCTTTCTGATTGGCTGTTAGATTTTTGTGGCTCGCTGACGTAGCAAGCATGATCCCACGGATCATGATAGCAACGCTCAGTAACATGATCCAACCGCATCATGCTCAGTACATGCATGGATATAGATATAGTCGAGCACGAGCTAGCAGTCGACAATGCATTTTATTCATCAAAATTAATTATTAAACGTATTCTCAGCCGGGGATGAAGAAAAGTAGTATACGACACACGGCCAGGAATATTGGATGCCCTGGCGTTCGTGATGTGAGGCCTTGGCTTCGCATCAGCCTTCATATCGCAAATATGAACATTGATATTTATTGTATTGAAAAGCAATCTTTTGTAGTTATTGTGACAGTGATTGAAGATTTAATTAAGCATGTTTTGACATGTTTTGTAGAAGGTTTCATGTCTTAACAAATTTTAGTAGTTAAATTTTCTTCAATAGAACTGACGCTGATGAAATATCAATATATCAGAAGGGCAAGGTTGACGCCTATAACAGATGAGATAACGACTATAGGATACATATTTACCACAATCTAATGATGCATTCGAATGTTGTATTAGTTATATTGTTAATGAAACTCTTCATTTTTTAGTTTTTTTTTTAATTAAAAAAGATGACGGCTGCTCACAGTATCGTATTGTCCTTGGTGGTGATCCTTGATTCTATTGGTAAATATAATATTATAATATATTAATAATTTTAGGTATGTGTTTTTGTAAGTTTGTCTGAAATGAGTGCGAATTCAATCTGAATTTATTCCGAGGAAATACACAATGTGTGTTTCATAAAAATCTGCAAAGATTGTACACAACAAACTGTGAACGTTGAAGTTTAGAGATGCACAGGTGGGACCCTCCCAACTACGAGTGTTGAAATTTGTAGGTATGTACCATCTGTAAATGCGCACTAGAGTGGTCCAGAAAAACAAATGTTCGAATTTCGTTTGGGATGTATTATTTTGTAAGGTTTTCCAAAGAGTGAATCCGCATTTTTTTCGTTCAGTCACCGATTAGGGGTTTCTTTTGAAAATACATGGGAAAACATCCACTTTTATAAATATAAGACTGGAAGCCGTAAACTTCAATCAAACAAGTGCAAATTACTTGAAATTCTTTAAATTGCCTTTCCGAATGCGAATTTGCATTGATTTTTTCTTCTCAACGCCCCAACTCCTTTCAGTATGCCCCAAGAACCACACTCTAAAAGGGGATATTCGTTATTTTTAATTGTTGCTATTTATTTTAAAATTTATTTAAAACCATTCAGCAGCGAGTGTTCTTAATAATTAATTATGCCATAGCATTCATAAAATAACGGCAAAAATCTAAAAGTTAGGAGAAGGTACTGGAACCTATTAAAAAATTACAAAAAATCATTTTTGTAGCTTTTTCCTGCACATCAACTGTGTATCAACTCGCGATCTTATACAATAATAATTTGTTTGAACAAATACAATTTGTTTGAAAAATTAGAAAAAACTTGAAAAATGTAATAATGTCATAATTTAAACAATTTTAAACAAATTATAAAGTCATAAACAATTCAGTAACTTTTTGGGTAGTACTTATAGTACGATGTTATTGTTTATTTACACTACATAAGAAGTAGGGTTCAGAAAAAAATTGTCTCATACATGGACATGGACATTTTAATGTGATTTTCTCATCCCAGCATTATCTTTTCTACTATATCAATTGGTCTCCTTATAAAACTAAATATGTTGTAAAGATTGTTAATAAAATTAAAAGTTCTTCATGAATTTTCAAATCAGGACAACTTTTTGTTACTAATATCATTCTAAAAATGAATTGCAAGAATTTTAAGACAAAATAATGATTTCCTATCACAAACTGATCTACAGAAGCTTGCTTAGAAATATTACAAAGCTGTCGAAATTTATATTTTTAAAGAGATTATTGAATTTATTTTTGATTTTAGTTTAAAAATAAAACTTATTTGATGAATGCTTTATCGGCTGCAAGCAACTTGTTTTTTAGACATTTTTCATATGTCGCATAGTGTGTGCAACAAAATAGGATCTTTTGCGTTATCACGATTAAAACAATAACTATACTTCTTATTAAAATATGGCATTAAGAAAATTTATAGGTCTTTCTAAAGAGAACAATTTTTCTATTAGGAATTTTTTTTCCTATCGCGCACAGCTTCGCAGGGTTGAAAATAACTAAAATGTTTTTTCGAATTCATGATACTTCATTGCATTGATCCCAGGATTCATATGGCATTCTGCAGCACTCAATGCCTTTAAAATTGTTTTAAAATATTGCCACAATATGTCCATGATATACCAACATACGATTTTCTACTTTAAGTGTCTTAGTTAATCCGACTAGGAATGTTTATTCATATGTACGGCACTGCTTTCCTGCAGAAAGCTTACAACTACATACAAACGTATAGTTAGATCATAGAATCTAAGAAGACCTCGGAACATGCTTTTTCAATGTCTTTCTTCACTTCGGCTTTCAGAAGTGAAGCATCTAGATGACGTAACGCACTTTCCTCACTTCTGATGTTAAAATTCAGGCCAAGGGTCTCAGCCACCTGCTCCGCGGCTTTATAAAGGGACGCTTCTTTGCAAATCATCTCGTGATGCCTGATCATTTTTAGGAGAGGACCTTTTCCATTTGCAGCTATGTAAGCTGTACTTGGAACAATTCAGTTATGAAGACACTGGAGATTCAAAACTCCGTGTCGGCCTTGACGGCGTGAGACGTATAATCGCGGAACAGATGCTTGATTGTCAGCAACTTTTATTTGTTCAGTATATGCTTGAAGATCTTTAGTTCTTGAGCGAACTTTCGAACCCTTTCCATGAAAGGCCTACCAGATGTTATGTATTTAATCACACACTGAATATGGGACGCATTCTGTCTTGTCCGTCCAATCTTCTTGTTCAATTGATGTATGCGTCTTTTTGGTCTTTTGATCCATCGTCGGTTTCAGCCTTCGATTTGAATATGACAATGCTCTCGCAGCACCATAAACTGAACAATTCATGGACTACAGTTTGGACTCCTCCGAAATATCCATTTCAGCCAGATCTTGGAGCTTAGGAGGAAATAGTATGTCAGTGTTCCTCCTTGTCCTGAAATCGCTATCATCTCTTAGAAAGTGTCTGCTTTGTCAGATGTTATTTAGCTTTCGGCACGGTTCTTACGCCTTCGCTTCGGGGTTCTTTCGTTCGTTCCCTGGACAATTGTCCGCGACTGCTTATTGATAATTCTAACCATATTCAGCAGAAACCCTTGGTACAGGGATCCTCTATCAGCTGTAACCACGTCCCACGTCACACATACACATATATATATGTATAGTGTGTATCGTGCGATGTAATTGTTTATTTATACTACATAAGAAGTAGGGTTCTAAAAAATGTATTATATCTCGCGGTCATGAGACGTGGCCATAAGTGTGATTTATCGCGGTTCTACTGGGAGCCGATGTCATTTTTAGATGGAAGTTTCTCCCAGTGGGACGCTGCGGTGGTTGTTTAATCTTTTTTTTAGTTAAATATATATATATATATATATATATATATATATATGTATATATGTGTGTGTGTGTGTATGAAGACAGTGCCGTATACATATAAAAATTTAAAGTTCGATTCTCATGCATTCTTATGAAAAATTTATTTCTCCATTTCTTTTTGCAGATTTGAGTTCACAGTTCGACTGTTTGCCAAATGGTGAACCAATTCCTGGTTTTCCTTATTCGGGAAATTTTCATGCTCCTGATAGACGTCATGCTCTTGAAAGATATCTTCCACCTGCAAGACCTCGTTCTTTGGTCGGTCCTCCTCCTCCTGCAGAGCCTTTTCTTCGTGCCAGGTCCAGATCTCCTTCTGCCATTCCACCTTCAGGCAGATCTACACCTGTCAGGCATCCTTCTTTGCTCATACTTGGATTTGAACTTGCAGACATAGGACTTATTCGGCTTATTCCCAACAGAAATCCACACCAGCAATTCGAAATTCGAAGATACACTTTTCCAGCCGATAAACAAATTCAGCTGTGGGGAGCAAAACGTAACTTTCTGCCCATTCCAACCAAAGAAGTAAATGTTTTAACAACGTCCACTGGTGACGTTCTTGCAATAATTGAAAAAAATAAGTTTCTTCGTGGATTATTTAATTACGATAGAAAACGTGTGGGCATTAACATGTCAAGCGGCAAGGTTTTTGAATTGTCCAAAGAATTAATCAATGACACACCATTAGGCACCCGTTTCATAATGTCAAAGACCTTTAGAATAAAAAATGTAAATGACATTCATCCATTCCATTAATTCATTTGCATAAAAATGTATACCTAAAATATAATTTTTTTTGTGATTCGTATTCGTAGAAAAATTTTTCTAGTAATTACTTATAATAATTTAGCTATAATAATTTTAAAATACAGGGAAGACCACCCTACAGTAGAAAGAAAAAGATTCCTCAATGTTTAATGGCATCACTTTGCAACAATAAAGAAACATTCACGTATTAAAATAAAGTCTTCATATTCAGTTAACTTTTGCGACAGACAAAAGTCTCATGAAATTATATGGTTAGCTCTATTAAACCATTTTATTAAACGCCCTCAAAAGTAGGATCAATATATAATCGTTTCTGGCTGTATACCTGGACATAATAGAATACTTAATTGTCAATTCATTAATAGTTTAAAGTTTCGCTAGATTACTTTTTCCTCAATACATTAGAAAGTAAAGAAAATATTTTTAATCTCAATAATTAAGTCTTATACTTAAGTCGGTTGGGAAAATGTACAATGTGTATTATAATATGAAAGGCTTAAAAACCAAAATTCTGTATATTTATATGTAGCACAATTTTAGATTGAATAAATTATTATTAATGATCATGTGCTACGATTTTCCATTAATGTACCTTCAATTAAAGTAAGTTTATTGGTTGTGTAATAGGTGACACTATCATTACTTAACGAAAATTCAAAACAGATGGATAGACGAAAATTGTACACCTAGAAACAATCTACAAATTTGTTATGAACAACTTTTTGATAGAGCACGCAGTTTTTGTTTTATTCGTGAAAAACCCAATAAATAATTAAAAAATTAAATTTTGGACAAACAGCACAAGCTATAAAAAAAATCAATAAACAAAAGTTGTTTTTCCAATAAGATACTACAAATTTGTCAACAATAATTTTTAAATAGGACGCGTATTTTTGGTTTAAATCGTAAAAAATGACATTGACCCATTCGCATGGAGATCGCTGTCTCTTTTTCGAGTCTTTTAAAGTCGACTAGTCACGCCCAAGAAATTTTACCCTCGATATAGAGCGTCTTTTTTGGGAGGTAACGAGCCTCTTTTAAAGACAGTTTAGGACGGGTTCCGAACCACTGATGTCCAGATAGAAGTACATTAAAAAGTTTCGATTGGTACCGGCACAGAATCGAACCTAAGGCTTCATGCTCGGAAGCCTGACGTGCTATTGCCTGAGCCATCGAGGCTCTTATTATGGCGAGCATACTATTCGCAGATATCTTGTTTAATGCTAACAGATTGTAATACCAAATCTGTTGCAGGAGACGCTTGTATCTGCTTCAGAGAGCCACCTTCAATTATGTTATATCTTGCATGAGGGTCGCAAGCATAAACTTGTCCAATCCAAAGTCTATATCAATCTATCATGTGTACCTCGCTATGATTCTCACAGTGTGCTGAAGCTGCTCTGATCTAAAAGAATAACTGTTCAGGTGATTCATATAAAGTCCATGAGTGTCCTCATGCTCGCGATAATTAGTCTCGGCGCAGAGGTACTCACGAGAGTTACGTAGTGCAAGAAGTAGTGGAAGCAGTTTGATGCAAAAGAGGAGAGGTTTCATGGTGTCACCCTGAAAGACGCATCTCTGGAAAGTAACAGTGTTAGTTGTCATACTATACGTGGACGAACATTCAAGCTTTCCAACAGACATATGATAAGGCTATGAATTGATTATAGAATTCTGCGTCTTTGAAGACGCTCCTGTCAATTAACAGGTTCTTCCCATAGCCTGCTAAACATTTTTTTAAAGAAAAGTTGTTCGTAAATCTCTCCGTACACATATCCAATTGTCCGAACAATCCTGTTGTTGGGTTGGACAAATCGCCTTTCTTCGGTAGGAGTACATTGCGTCCTAACACCATCCACTGCCAAATGGGTGCTTTTGACTTTAAATATGATCGGAAGATCCACACCAGATGTTGGTGTGTAGAAGTAAACTTCTTCCACAAGAAGTTTTTGATACCAACCGATCCTGCAGCGGAGAAGTTCTTCGCGCGCCTTAGTATTTTTTTTACCTCTTTGGTAGTGATTGGTTAACATTGTTTTTTAGATATTATGAGGTTTTTGCAAAGTTACTTGAAGAGGGTGATATTCCTAGTGTGATCATTTAATAGATTTCAAACTTCGTAAATCTCTCTCCAGCAGGCAATGGGGAATTCGCTGAAGAAGCATAATGTGTTAGTGAGAAACTTTTGATATCAACTCCTTCCTCTTCTGTATTTTTCTCAATGCGCCAGATACCACCCGTATCTTTTTGACAATGATTCTTGATTGTCAAAATGCGGGTTAGATGTTGGTGTGTAGAAGTAAACTTGTTCCACCAAAAGTTCTTGATAATATCCGATCCTGCAACAGAGAAGTTCTTTATGCCCCTCAGTGAATTCGCACATCTTCAGCGTTTATTGGCAGACACTCCTTGTCAAATGTTGTGAGGTTCTCGCAAAGCTTCTTAAAGTAGATAATATTCTTAATATGTTTGTTAAATTGATTTTGATTCTCATTAATCTCGCTCCAAATGTCTTGACCTCCTCGGGCTTGAGGGTATGTTTGACAGAAACAGGGAGATCGCTGAAGAGGCTTGATAAGTCAGCAACAACTATTGATTCTCCTTCACCTACCTTTCCGTCTTCTGTATATTCCTCCTTGCGTCAGATACCACCCGTATTTTTCCAACAATATGCTGCTTGATTGCCACCAGGTTTAACTTTTTCAGTGTGTGATGGCGGATCCTTAGTTTGTCAGCGAACTTTTAGACCCATTTTATAAAGTGCATACCAGATATTATGTAATCAAGCACACACTAAACATTCTGTATTGTCCATTACATCTTCTTGAGGTCGGATTCATCCAAGAGATCCTCACGTAGGGCGGCAGCATCCATTCGAGCCAGGAGGAAACTGTATGTTAATAATAACATTCCTCCTTGTCCTGAAATTTCCATCACCTCTCAGGTACTATACAGAAATGGTTCACGATGGAAACAAAACGAACATTTTGTGCGTATCTCGCATAGTTTGTCCGGAAAATAGATCGATGAATAAAAGGAGAACTGTTGTTGAAAATGGCTGTTGACCGAACTCGTCTTTACTCTTTGGACCTTAACAATTGTGCGAAAGATAAATCTAATTTGATCACTCTTTCGAAAGTTATCGTGACTACAGGCAACATACAGACACTTTTGTAAAAATCGTTTTTTTTTCAAACACTGGAAGCCTCATTAGGAAGCGTCAATTAATTACGTAAGACTGTTAAGGGCTGGGGGTCAGAATAATCTTACACCCATGTGAAATTTACATACACTTACTATAGAAAAAGCCTGTGTGTGTGTTAAAGGGGGGTTAACATTTGTAAAATAAACCTCACGTACGTAATTAATGGACGCTCTATTAGAATGACAATATAAAAAGAAATGAGGAAAAAAAGACAGTAAAAAAGAAAGTAAAAAAAGGAACCAGAGAGTCTAATATGTAATATTATTAGTAATACTGCTCTTGACTGCATCATAAAATGCGTCCGTGACTGACGACACATGCCGAGACAGCCCCGTGCAGAAGATTAATTATGGTACAAAAATACCAACTCTAACCAAAATTCTTTCTATACATAATGGGCTGTAACCATCTTAAATGTGAGAGAAAAAAAATAATATTGATGATTTTAAATAAATATTAACATAAATATTTTTTGTATTGACAACCTTTTGCAGTTATCGTGACAGTGGTTGCAGATTTAATGGAACATCTTTTAACATATGTTGTAAAAGGCTTAATGTGTTAAGGTATTTTATTAGTTAAATCTCCTTCAATAGAACTGATGCTGATGAAATGTCAATATATCAGAAGGACAAGGTTGACGCCTATAACCGACGAGATAACGACTATAGGATATACATGTACTACAATCTAATGATGCATTAGAATTCTCATTAGTGACATTGTTAATAAAACGCTTTATATTTTAATTTTTCCTCTAATTAGAAAAGATGAGGGTCGTTGACAGTCTCGTATTATCCTTGGTGGTGATCCTCAATTCTATTGGTGAATATAATATTATAATATATATATCAATAATTTGTGGTATATTTTTTCTAATTATGTCTGAAATGATTGCGAATTCAATCTGAATTTATTCCGAGGAAATACACAATGTGTGTTTCATAAAAATCTGCAAAGATTGTACACAACTAACTGTGAACGTTGAAGTTTAGAGGTGCACAGGTGGGACCCTCCCAACTACAAGCGCTGAAAGTTGTAGGTAAATGTTCTATCTGTAAATGCGCTCTAGAGTGTTCTGGAAAATCCAATGTTCGAATTTTCTTTGGGATGATGTCTCATTTTGTAAGGATTCCAAAAGAGTAAATCCGCATTTTTTCGGTCAGTCACCGATTAGGGGTTTCGCCCACTACCTTAATTTTCATTGTGAAAATGCATGGGAAAACACTCATTGAAGTATTTTTTAATACTTATTAATTGCTCAAACAATTTAAACAATTTCTATTTGTTTGCACAATTCTTTTTCCACCTCTTAACGCCAATATTTCGTAACCTTATAACAACAGGAACTAACAGCAGTATGAAACATTCGAACGGTTGATTAAATTAGTTGTTGACTGTTTAAAAGATATCTTATTATTTAAATGTAACTTTTGACTAGAATAAGGCAGGAAAATATAGTTTTTGGACAATTTGTCAACAGCCTCGCCAGAATTCTGCTATGCTTCGTATTTGCACAACTTATGCATAATTATTTAAATAATTTCCATGTGTTCAAACGGTTTTTTAACAAAACATAAAAAAATTACTCCTTCTTTGAGCAAAATGAACTGGGTAATGGGTTTAAATCAAAGATTAACATGATTGATTCACATTTATGTTAATTGTAAAAATAATTTTTTATTATTGAAATGTAACTTTTGGTTAAAATGTTGCCGAAAAGTTACATTTTTTTGCAAAGTTTTCAACAAATAAAGCGTGCCCTACAACATTGTATTATACGCCACGTGCCATGAAGATCATTTTGTAATATTCACATACTAGATGACCCTTATGACGAGTGGCGCATAATGCACTATTGTAGGCCACGCTTCAAACGTCACTTGCACCTTTATGTTGATACTTTTTATAACTTTTGCATACATTTTGTTAAGTACTTTCGTTTGTTTACACAATTCTTTCCGGCGAAATATAATCCATTCAAATGATTAACTAATTAGTTGATGTCATTGAAAAAAATTAAAAATTGTATCTGTTTTGTCAAAAACAGTTTTTAAACAAGTAGAAGTTGTTCAAACAACTATAGATCAGCAATTTAAACTGCCAGCATAAGAGCACCTGATGACATTTGTTGACAAATATGCAAAAAACTACACTTTTTTGTCCTGTTTCAGTCGACAGTGGCATTTTAACCATGGAAAAATATCTAAACAATTAAAAGTAGAGTAAACTCATCGTGCTGACATTATATTTGCACTAATAACTTCATGTTACTCAGAAAAGGTATAGATTTGAGATACTTTGTCAAAAAAAAACTTTCAACAATGATTGGTGAGCGTTAAAAATGCAAGACATACCAGAATTCTAAAAGTTCTATTGAAGAATTTGCAAAAAACTATATGTTTTTGCATTATTTCAGTCAAAAGTTACATTCAGGCAATAAAAGAATGGTCAAAGAATTACAAATAAAATTAAATCAATGATACTGATTTTTGTTATTGCCTAATAAGTTTATATCGTTGTGACAATACCGATAATTCCCAATTAAATGTGAAAAAGAATTATATAAACCAATAAAAATGGTTCAAACAAATAATGATTTATACGAAAATGCATACAACTTTTTAATTTAAACATTAAATATAAACGAGTATCATAGTTTAGATTTCGGCGTCTGCTGCTGTTGCATTTCTACGTATCGAAAAATTAATATTATCACTCAAAATATTCGTTTCCTCGGCACAAGGGTAAGGTTTCAGAAATTTTATTGACTCTACGATACCGCAATATCACGGATATTTGGTGAGTTTTCTGTCGTTCATTCAGGTTGCGGATAGAGGGTCCCTGTAACAAGGGCTTCTGCTGAATATGGTTACAATAATTAATAAGCAGTCGCGGACGATTGTCCAGGAATGGTCCCGAAGGAATAACCCTTAAACGGAGGCGTAAAAAACGTGCCAAAAGCTGAATGGTACCTGGTTAAGGTGTTTTGAACGATGACTCTGGGATACCGGGCGACCTTTTAGAGTATGCAGCCTTATCCTTGCACGCGGGGCTCTACAAGGATGGACGAAGCCTTTCCCTAGCTGCTCGTGGGAACAACAATGACACCACCAAAACACCAAAAAGTTGTAGATGCGGTTCAAAATGATCGAACGCGCAGAGCACCCGACAATGGGTCGACAAACAATGCCGATCATCCTAGAGTTCGTGGTGCTGATAATAATTGAGATGAAAACACGACGACGAACCGGCAAACGCCTACCTTGAGTGGACGAATCTACTCAAGGATGACTTGCTAGACTGCTTCGATGCCAGCATTATCCCTGTTCAACGAGGCTTTATGGCGCGTATGCATACTCTGTTGTGGTGCCAGAGACACTCAGAGCTTCAGCATGTTTCGAATCAATCGTCGCGAAATCAACGTGCCTACCTCTAGAAATGGATATGTATGTGGAGCGCTTTCCCAACCGCTGCTTGATTAAGCTGCAGCCGAAGATGAGAAAGCGACGTTAAGACCAACCGTGAAAGCAGGCACCTTCTGAAGGATGACCACGATTTCAGGACAAGAAGGAACATTAACATGCAAGTTCGTCTTAAGCCCCAAGATCTGCCTGAAATGGATGCCTCCCTTAGTGGAGAAATCTCGCAAGAATCCGACCTCTGGACCATCAATTGCTTAATTTATGGTGCTGCGAGAGCTTTGGCTGTGTCAAATCGAAGGCTCAAACCGACGATGGATCAAAAGACCAAAAGACGCTTGCATCAACTGAACAAGAAGATTGGATGGGCAAGACAGAATACGTCCAGTGTTCAATGCGTGATTGCCTACATAACATCTGGTAGACCGTTCACGGAAAGGGTTCGAAAGTTCGCCCAAGAACTGAGGATCTTGAATCACACACTGAACAAGTCAAAGCTGTTGGCAATCTAGCAGCAATTTCAAGAACAGTTTCTTGCTGACCCGTATCGCCTCTTCAGTGATCACCCTGTTTCTGTCAAAAAGCCACCCAAGCCCAACAAGGTAGGGACTGTATGGAGAGAGGTATACAAGATCTCAGAAACACTGGAGTTGAAAGAAGACACTGACAATATTATCCGCTTCAAGGAATTTTGCGACAACCTCATACAATCTGCGGAGGAATTTCCATCAATCACTGCCAAAGAGGTGAAAAAAGCACTGAGAGGCACATAGAACTTTTCCGGTGCTGGACCAGATCGTATGAAGAACTTCTGGTGGAAGAAGTTTACTTCTACACACCAACATTTGGCCCGCATATTCACCTCATATCTAAAGTTTGTATCTATACTTCTACCGAAAAAAGGCCCATCAACGCGTCCTGTCAATGGCCTGGATTGAATACCGGAAAGCTTTTGATTCATCCTCTCACAGACTTATCATCTGTCTGTTGGTAAGCTTGAAGGTGCATCCGCACATAGTCAGATGCATAGAGAGATTGATGCCTCTTTGGAAAACTAGGTTTACTATCTCATCTGGAAATTATCGTGTGACAACGAACAACATCACCTTCCAGAGGGTCGTCTTTTAGGGCGATAGCATGAACCCTTTGCTTTTTTGCATCACACTTCTGCCTCTATCTCTCGCACTACGAAATTCTTGTGGATACCTCTGTGGTGACACTAACTCGTGTATTTTATATGGATGACCTAAAGATCTATGCCTCTTGTAAAAGCAAACTTCAAACTGCCATAAATATGGTCAAGAAGTACACAGGAGAGATTAAGGCGGACTTTGGATTGGATAAATGTGCCAAGATTCATCTGAAGAAAGCAAAGATTGTTGACGTTCCCAAGGACTCTGAGCTTGTCGATATAAGAGTTATTAGACATCTTAAAACTGGAGAGATCTATACATGCCTGGGCGTGCCTAAAAGCCGCATTCAGGACGTAACATCTGTAAAGGAGTCTCTCCGAAGCAGATACAAGCATCTTCTTCGACAGATTTGATCCGTTCCGCGATTGTACATTTCACGCCGTCAACGAGGACGCGAACTTCTGAATCTCCAGTGTCTTCATAAAAGAATTATTCTAAGTACAGCTTATATCGTTGCCAATGGCAGAGATCCTCTCCTAAAAATGGTCAGGAACCACGAGATTATTGGTGAAGAAGCGTTCCTTTACAAAGCCGCGGAGCAAGCAGCCGAGACCCTTGGCCTGCCTTTTAAAATCAGAAGTGAAGAAAGTGCATTACTCCATCTAGATGCTTTACTTCTAAAAACCGAAGTGTAGAAAGCAGAGGTGGCAAAATTTCACCAAGAGCTACTCGACAAGAAAATGTACGGAAACTTTCACAGAAATGTAGAAAAACCGTCCTTGTCGAAGGAGCAAACTTTTGCTTTTCTCAGATCATCAGGACTTAATTCAGGTACAGAGGGTTTTATTTTCGAATGACAGGACGGTGTCATTTCCACCTTAGCATATCGTAACCGCATTTTATGTCAAGAAGTTTAAAGTGATAGGTGCAAAGCGTGTCATGCACACACTGAGTACCTAGGACACATACTATCGGGGTGTCCCACAGACGCAGGAACGACGTATATCTGCAGACATAATGTGGCCCTAAGAGTGCTTTATTGCCATCTTTGTCGCTCTTACAGTGTTAACCGTGATCCTGCCCTGCCGAACGCACCAAGGGAGATAGAGTCAATTGTCCAAAACGAGAAGTGCCAAATTTTCTGGAACTACGATTTTCGGACACCAGTTTCCGTTGCACACTCGATGCCTGACATTGTTTTACAAGACTCTGAGAAGCAAACTATATTCGGGATCGAATTTGCGGCTCCCTCCGAATACAACATCACTGCTAAGGAGAAAGGAATGGAAAAAATATATCAAGACCTTAAAAGGGAGCTGCAACGACTGTACCCAAAATATTCGGTACAAGTAATTGTCCTTGTGATGTGTGCTCTCCGAGGTGCGAAACTATCACTGGTTTGTTGACCTAAGGCCATACCCGCGTGCCAAAAATATGCCAAGGCACTTGCGAGATGGATGCAGAAAGCTGTCATCCTCGGGTCGCTTCGTGTGCTCAAGATCGCAGTTGCTCTCAATGGGGCCCTACGGTCGTTGTTCAATATTGTTTTTTAATTATATATATATAAAGACAGTGCCGTATGTATAAAAAAATTTCAAGTCGGATTATCCAACATTCTTATGAAAAATTTATTTATCCGTTTCTTGTTGCAGATTTGAGTTCACAGTTCGAATGTTTACCAAATGGTGACCCTATTCCTGGGTTTCCTCATTTCGGAAATTTTAATCCTCCTAATAGACGTCATGCTCTTGAAAGATCTCTTCCACCTGCCAGATCTCATTCTTTGGTCGGTCCTTCTTCGCCTGCAGAGCCTCCTCTTCGTGTCAGGTCCAGGTCTCCTCCTGCCAATCCACCTCTAGGCAGGTCTAAAACTGTCAGGCATCCTTCTTTACTCATACTTGGATTTGAGCTTGCAGACATAGGACTCATTCGGCTTATTCCCAACAGTAATCCGCACCGGCTATTCGAAATTCGAAGATACACTTTTCCTGCCGATAAACAAATTCAGTTGCACGGAGCGAACCGTACCTTTTATCCCATTCCAACCGAAGAACGAAATGTTTTAACAACATCCACTGGTGACGTTCTTGCAATAATTGAAAAAAAGAAATTTCTCCGTGGATTATATAATTACGTTAGAAAACGTGTGGCCATAAATATGTCGAGTGGCAAGGTTTTTCAATTGACCAAAGAATTAATCAATGATACTCCATTAGGCTCCCGTTTCATAATCTCAAAGATCTTTCGAATAGAAAATGTAAATGACATTCATCCAGCCCATTAATTCATTTGCACAAAAATTTATACCTAAAATATAATATTGTTTTTGATTCGAAGTCGTAGACAAATTTTACAAGTACCTGGTAATTACTTACAATAATTTAAAAAAACAGGCAGGACCAGCCTAAAGTAGATAGAAAAAAATTGATCAATGCTTAATAGTATCAGATTGCAACAATAAAAAAACATTCTCGTATTCAAATAAAGTCTGCACATTCAGTTAACTTGTGCTACAGAAAAAAGCCTCACGAAATTAATGAATTAGCACACTGTTTTATTCAATTAATTATTATTAATGAATGATATGTAACGATTTTCCATAAGTTTACCTTAAATTAAGCTCAGTTCATTAGTAGTATTTTGAAATAAAATACATTAATAACATATATAAGGTCGAGGCGAGAATCATTCGGCCTCTGATTTGTTGACATATACAATAATGACAATTATCAGGTTGAGACTTCAAGCAGCGATTCGATGTAATTGATCGCATGAAAGAGTTCACAGCGCTCCGATAGTACGCCTTTGTTACTTTTTGCGGTGTTTCGCGATTTGCGATCAACAGTGCACAGTTATTAGAACCTGCGGCAGCGTGTGTTGACTTCGACGCACTTTGATTTCCACAATTCTCGACCGATTTTCTTCCAATTTTCTCACGATAAATTATTTCAACTAACAGTTTTTCGATGACCGAGCCGCTGGTCAAATTTGGTGAAACGTGGTTTTCGTTTGGAATTAATTTGTTATTGGACAAAAACGAACATATTACTTTTCTAAACAAAGTGCATTGCTTACAATCATCGCTAATGTATTGTTTTTCGTCTCGGCCTTTTTTTTCATCGATCGATTTTCCCGAGTGGACAATACTTCTACGCGATTTCGAGCACATAATGAGTATTTGCATCCGTCACTCAACTTGTAGTTCTCAGATTACATAAAATACTTCTAGAAATAAAAATATTTGTTGTCCGACCCCCTTGAAAACGCGCCATTACATGCACGTGAAGCAGGCGTAATGTGGCCGCTTCCAGTCCAGTGACGTTCGCACTTGCGCACTCCGCCGCCGGGCCAACAAAACTGATACAAATGATGAGGGCTCCGGAAATATG
>CAKNWW010336528.1:4442-20698 GCA_932074435.1 Andricus kollari | reverse complement strand
ATCAGATGGGTGTGCTTTATTATGAGCTGCTAAAACCGGGTGAAACCGTCAATGGAGAACGCTACCGAACACAATTAATCCGTTTGAAGAGAGCAATAGCCGAAAAACGCCCAAAATATGCGACCAGACACGAGGAAATAATTTTCCATCATGACAACGCTCGGCCCCATGTTACTATTCCGGTTAAGAATTATTTGAAAAACAGTGGATAGGAAATTTTACCCCACCCGCCTTATAGCCCAGACCTTGCCCCTTCGGACTACCATTTATTCCGGTCGATGCAGAACGCCCTCACTGGAATACGGTTCACATCAGAACAGGGTATCAAAAATTGGCTTGATTCATTTTTGTCCGCCAAGCCGGTGCAATTGTTTTGGGATGGAATCCACAAATTGCCAGAAAGATGAGCAAAAGTCATAGCTTCAGATGGGCAATACTTTGAATAATACTATGGTATAACAATTATTATTATATAACATTATAAGTATAAAAAAAACCGCATGAATTAAGTTATAGACCCAATACTAATACACAAATTTTGTCTACACTACGAATTTTTATCTCTTAAAATATAGAAAATCAAGTTTCTCAAGAAAACGATGGTATATAGATTAGAAATGCTAAATGGAATCTTTTTGTAGGAAATTTTCCAACGAACAATTTTGCTTTCTAATTTTTCTCATATCTTGCTTCGTTTCCAAGAAAAAGTGGGTTTCTCAATTTAAAAAATTTTTGTTTTCTTCGGAGAATATTTTGTTTTTTATCAGAAGATAATTTGAAAAATTCTAGATACAGAATCAAGAGATACATTCTAAGTGTTCACGCCTTCGGATGAAAGAACTAGCTAATTGTAGACGGCGCAAACGAATCGAAATTGAGGGCTATTTTAAGGCTCGTAGAGCGAAAACAATAGTTTTCTGTTTCATTTTCGTGACAGTCCGTGTTAATTCTAAGAATCCTTATAATCATAAATTTATCCTTCTTTTCTGAATTTCTAATTGGTTTACATATACAACTTTTTGATGAAACTATAATTTGCAACGAAATTTTTATTTTATGCTTTTCAGGACAGCGAGCAATTTCAAACTAGGTGTAGATGATGACGATTGGGAGACCGACGAAACTGACGATGATAATGATTATATTGAACATGGCGATGACCAACAGTACGTTCATGAGACATCAGAACATTAAATAAATAAAATAATCCTAATGTAATAGAAAGTGTAGATAACGCCGAAAATGTCAGACCCGAAGACTATTACGAGAATGATTATATGCTCGTTTTTCGCGAGGCATGGCAAAAAATTCCAGAGCAGCATCGTCAAAATTGCTTCTTTAAGTTAAAAAAAATGATTTGCAACAAGAAAAAAGGGATTCCTGTACACGATTAGAGGTAGAAACGTATTTAGTCAAGGAATCCCTAAGACAATGAAATGCTTATCCGATACTTACTTTACCGTAATTCTTTCGCAACAAATTACGTCCACATACATTGATATATCGAGTTGGAAATTTGGGAAATTGATTTAGAAAAATTAAAGTTTGAAAATTTGTGGACAGTTCTTTTTGCATTTCCAGAAATTTAGGGCCATGAAAAGATTACTCAGAGCCTTTTTACTAATTTTTAAAATTTTCAACTCAGTATTCCAATTCATTAAAAAAAATGTCGTCAAGGTAGGAATGGGGTAAGTATTATATGGTCATAATGTAAAAAATACGTAAAGAAGAGCTCACGTGGGTCTGTACAGAAGGTGTGGAAACTTTGTTAATTTATTATAACAACTTTTGTCTTTTTCGAGATAAAATGTAGTTATTGATATATTTATAATTTGCAATTGGTCGTAAGACAGGAAAAAACAGGATTGACGTTTCTGCTCTTTGAAATTTATTGATTCATTGGCAACATAATTTTTAGAAATAAACTCAATAAAAGATAAGTACAAAAAAAGTGTGGCATTTTTTTATTCTTTTAAAATTAACTTCAGATGGTAACGTAGTTCTAAAGTTCTTACGAGGATCACAGTCCATCAACTTTTATTTATCTATTCCTATAATTTGATTTCCTTTTTATAAAAACATCAAGAAATTGGAAAACAGGAGATACAAGCGTAGGGCAAAGAAACCAAATTTTGAAAATTGCAAATAATTTTATGTTCTGAAGAGTAGCGAATTCGAACATTAAAAACCCATATGTAATTTGCAGCTGATTCATGTATCGCTTTGGTTTTATAATCTTTATATTTGTAAAATGTGTTGAGAAGAATTCTTATTTTTATAATTTTATCCCTTTGTAGTTTTCAGCAATAAAATTTAAAACTATGTTTGCTAATAATTACAGACAATTTCGATATTCTTATATACAAAAAGGTTTAGAAGATGTTTATTAATAGGTATGCATTCGATTTTGTAAATTAAAAAAATGATGGTGACCTTTAGAAAATGAAAAAATGTAATGTCAATTAGAAAGTCCTATTGACTTCCTTTTTTGATTCAAATTTGTATTATTTTTCAAGTCGGTTTTGCTTCAAAAAAATCGAGAGAAAAATTAATAATTATTATTCTTCAAATAAAATAAAATAATTATTTTATACTTTTGATCCTTAAAGTTATAAATCCATTAAAAAATTTGGTGGCAAGAAACAAAGTCGATAAGAGTTTTGATGATTTAGCAATCATTTTTTGAACTCCTACATTTTACTCTGTGAAAGGGCACTCTTTTTTATCTTCTCGCTTCTTAAATAATTCCCGCTCTCTGACCAAACGTTTCTATTGGTCACAAATTCAGCGCTGAACCAATCAAGAAACGGTGGAACGCGAAATGATAGACCGCCGAGCGATGTTGGCAATAACGTGCGTATGACGTCAAAAACGCATATACGTTCGAACGTCGACGCTTACGACTCTCATTGTGGACCGACCCTGACAAAGCGTGCGCGTCCGAACGTGCTCGACCAGCGCTGGGGGTCGGAGCGCGGTCGCAACAAATCAATAAATTTTGAACTGCTGCAAAATAAAAAAAATTTTTTTTCATCAAAATTTTCGGAAGAGATCGTAGAATCTATTGCAACGTGAAAGAATTCTTTCACAGGCGGAGAAGTTTAATTAATTTTCAATTGTTTAAAACGAACGATTATTTAAACAATAAAATTTTTTTTTTGCTACTGAACAATTTTTCAGCGTAAAGTATGGTTCGTAACAAAAATTTGCATAGTTAATAAATTAAAAAAAAAAAAAATTTGTTGCAAAAATATTTTGGGGCATTTATTTTGATATAAAAAAGAATCGAAAACTGTATAAATTGATTGAAAATAGAACTATCGATTTACAAGTGGCCGATTTGAGATATTTTGACCCAAAGGAGAGAGATTGAGAGTTTGCAAGAAAGGTATATAAGGTGGAGGCTAGGGGTAAACTGGAGGACGCCGGGATATATGGTGAGAGAAGAAGCGCAAAGGGATAAATTAAGTACTAGAGCGGGAAAGAGGGCATGGAATTTTGAGACGAAGCTGTGGGAGGGAAAGGGAGGAGAGTTAGCGAGAAAGTGTTTGATGAAGGTAGAAGAAAGGAAAGGGTGGGCGATGGAATTAACGAGATGGAAAGAAGAAAGGAGGGAGTTCTTTAAGGCTAGGGATATAGAAGATAGGACTGGAGTAAACTATGAAGATGTTGAAAAAAGGGAGAGGGAAAGACAATTAATAGAAAGATGGATAATAAATGGAATAAGATAATAAAAAAGGAAGTAGTACCAAAGTATTTAGTAAAGGGATGGGGAGAGAAAAGGTGGACCTTAATAGCACGGTTTATATTGGGAAACGAGGTAAGGGAAGGTATGTATTGGGAAAACAAAGAGAACAGGAAGTGCAGAATCTGTGAATGGGAAGCGGAAACATGGGAGATGTGTGGGTAAAGATTCTAGGGGAGGATGGTTTGGGGGAAGAGTGGATGAAGGATTTAAAGGGTGCTAGGGGAGCCAATGAGGCAGAATAGATACAAAAATAAAATGGTAAAATGGAGGTACAAGAGAAGTGAAAGAAAAAGGAAACGGAAGTCGCCTAATTTAGAAGTGTAATGATTTGTAAGCAGTGGTTATGTAACAGCTTAAGTAGATTAAGATGCATTTGCGTTATCGCTCTCTCTCTCTCTCTCTCTTTCTCGCTTGCACTCTCGCTTTCGATCACTCGCTCACTCGTTCGCTAACACGTCCCAAATAGCGCTATCGTCAAAAACAGAAATAAGAATCTAGACATAAGATTCTCTGTAAATAGGTGTAAATAGCTGTAATTAGTAAGGATAAGTTTTTATAAAATATGCATACGGAAGGATTGTAAGAAATGGAAGTCATGTAAACCCTTAGGGGACACATTATGAATAAAGAAGTAACAGTATTTGGTTTCTTCATCTAATATAATCTTGTTTCATGTATATATTATTTTGGCAAAGAATTGCACAGATATATAAATGTCAAATAAATATATAAAATATAAAGTTAAATTAATGTCGATATCTTTGTCTAAGCTACTTGCTCCATGGATTGTCCAGGTGCCGTTTGATTGTCATCAGAGGAGCGTTTTCTATTTTCAGTGAAATTAAATTGTTAATATCTAAAAAATCTTCATCAAACATATCCTCGTCCAACCATGCCACTTCTTCTTGATTCTCATATTTCATAATAACAGCTAAAGTCGGTTCGAAAGGTATAGGCCCCTGACTTTTTTTGCTTGCAGCTCGTACAAAAAAAATCTCTGAAATATCTAATAAAGAGCATCTGAAAGCTTAAAGTCTTCCGAATGCAGCGATATGTTCACTTTTGTCCTAAAAATTTTTTTGTAACAGTTAGAGGGCAAAACGCCCCAAAAAACAGGGTTTTTCGGCCTCCTTTTTCAAGGGTCGAGTTTGATCTGTTCCTAGAAGGAGGGCGACATTACGAAAAATCTGAAAAAATTCACAGATATTCTTTGAACATTTCTGAATACAATGCATTTTTCAAAATGCTAAAATATGCAATAGTTTACTTTAAACGGTGGTTTATTCACAAAAACTTTATCTTGCAAACGAATGAAGATAGGAAACCGTTTAATGGCTCCAAATGTGGAGTTTTGTCATGCGATTTCAGTGCAATAATTAAATTGATGATAAAATCATTCTTACTCAAGAGATATCATTTTAAATATTTCTGACTTTAATCAGTCTGGGCGCGTGACCAACACAGCGGGACAAGTGGCAGCAAAAAAAGTACCCTTTCTATGAAAATAGTAATTCCAGAAGCAAAGAATCTTCAAGATATTGAAACGGCCCTGCTTCGTTCAACCACATCTGTTTCGGCCATTTGGAATTACTATTGTCATAGAAAGGATACTTTTTTTGCTGCCACTTGTCCCGCTGTGTTGATCACGCGCCCAGACTGATTAAAGTCAGAAATATTTGAAATGATATCTCTTGAGTAAGAATGATTTTATTATCAATTTAATTATTGCACTGAAATCGCATGACAAAACTCCACATTTGGAGCCATTAAACGGTTTCCTATCTTCATTCGTTCGCAAGATAAAGTTTTTGTAAATAAACCACCGTATAAAGTAAACTATTGCATATTTTAGCGTTTTGAAAAATGCATTGTATTCGGAAATGTTCAAAGAATATCTGTGAATTTTTTCAGATTTTTCGTAATGTCGCCCTCCTTCTGGGAACAGATCAAAGTCGACCCTTGAAAAAGGAGGCCGGAAAACCCTGTTTTTTGGGGCGTTTTGCCCTCTAACTGTTACAAAAAAATTTTTAGGACAAAAGTGAACATATCGCTGCATTCGGAAGACTTTAAGCTTTCAGATGCTCTTTATGAGATATTTCAGAGATTTTTTTTGTACGAGCTGCAAGCAAAAAAAGTCAGGGGCCTATACCTTTGGAACCGACTTTAGTAGTTCTCTTTGACGAAGTGCAACTACTCTGGTAGGACGTATTTCTGGAATAAAACATGATATACCGCATGATTTTTATTGCATTTTTTATTTAGTCAACGATGCGAGGTAAACACCACATTTCGTACATATTTTCCTGTGGATGCCAGATTTAGTAGAAGGAAAGGTAGGATCGGTGCACCGGTTTTGGCCGCTTAAAAAAATTTGCGAACTTTGAATGCTTATAATTAGTTAACCATTACGTTTCAAATAAAAGTATCTTGTTTAATATATTTCTTGGAGGTCGCCGTTCGCGAATTGTAGCGGCCCATTACTAAAAATATGCGTTAAAAAAAAATTGAAAACATGAAAAACTTGAAAAAACTTGGGTTTTTACAGTTTTGGCCATTTACGTGCTACTTTTGGACATGTCTTGCACCAGTTTTGGCCATAACAATAATTTTAAAGGCGAGAAATTATAATTTCGGAATTGAAGGACATGGTAGCATAAAGTAAATTGATATTTAATAGAAAGAAAACAATACAAACTCTTAAAAATATTTATTGTTTGCAAACAAAATTCACAACACTATACTTATACTTATACTTTACCGCACTATAAGTTAAAAGTAGACAAAAAGTTTAAAATTTTAGAAAAAACAGCAACTTTCTAACATTATTAAAAGCGAATATTATTAAAAACAATAACGAATTGATCAAACAATTACGCTTCTTAACTTTAATGCTATGCCATTTTATTTTTCGGATATCCTTTTTTGCCTTTCTTCTCTAAGGTCAGCTTACCCCGGGAAAAATTCCTGGCTACGGCACTGACTAGGGCAGACCAATTTTTATCAAGAACCATTGAGTTTTGTGGCAGTCATTCCAAGTGTGCATATATGCGTCATTACCAGTTTTGTGTCGGATTTTTTCTGCGCATATATGCTTCATTACCAGTTAACTGGTTAAAGAGTTTATTAGAGTACTGGAAGCAATTGGCAAACAGAAAAAAGACTGAAATTAATGTAAAGGAAAGTTTTTACCATTATAAAATTTGTATTGCTTTTTTAATTCTTATTAAATACATTCATATATTTTCTTATAAAAATGAAATTGCTTAAAATGTTTAAAAATTGTTTAAATAATAATTAATTATTGGGAATTTGCAAAGTATCGTGGAAAAAAGGCATCGAAAAGACATTCTTAGATGACTCCGTAAGAAAGTTGAGCCTATTCGTTTAAAAATAGCCAAGCTCTGAATTGTGTATAAAAATAGTTTAAATAATTAATGATTCTTTTAAATTTTCCAAGGATCATAGAAAAAGGTCATCGAAGTTGACTCCGTAAAAACATCAAGGTACCACGTGGTGGTAGCAAAACAATACCGCGTGCTTATGCAGCAGTAGTGCAACGCTAAAATGCTCAATTTTTTATGTTGAAAATTGAGGTTGGAAATAATAAATGCTAAACTCTAATTTTAAAATTCCAATCTGCATCACTTCTGATGCGAATTAAAATTAAACATTTTCTACAAAGAATGTGAAAGACTTCGAAGCACTTTACTTTTGTAAAATGCTGATGAGGTTCCTGCCTCGCAGGTGCAAAAGTCGGAGCAAAGGCGTTTGGCGACATAAATTCCGCACACCTGCAAACTTGGATGCAAGTCGCACGGTACAGTGTAAAAAATTTCTTGGGGAATTTTCCCCAAAATTGTGTTGACGCTAATTTCCACACACTTTGTGGAATTTTCCCCAAAGTTTAGTAGGGAATATTCCCCAAACATTCGTGTGGAATATTAACCAATAAGTGGTGAATTTTCCCCATGATTTGATGGGGAAAATTCCCTATGCTATTGTGAAGTAATACCTAAAATTTCGGAAATTTTCCCGAAATTTATGTGGACGAAATTCGCCAAAATTTGGGCGATACTAATTTAAAAAACAATGAAGGAACCGCCTTGTTGATCACGGTTGCCTATGCGCCAGGTAAGTATACTTTGCTTCGCGTCGACTGCTTTCTTAAACACTCGACGCGTCATTTCTGTTTCGAGAGAGGTGACACGTGGCGCGCCCTGGCGAAGTTCTCGTGAACTACCAGCTCAGAGCGGGAATCATTCAATTCCCCAAATTGTAGGGAATATTTCCAAATTTTGGTATAAATTACCATAAGTTTCGGGAAATTTCCCAAAAAATTGTAGGTATTATCTAATTTCCTAAATTTTAGGGAATATTCCACAATTTTTAAATGAATTATCAGAACTTGTAGGGAAATTTCCACAAATCTTGGGGAAAATGATTTCCCCAACGAAAATGTGGATTTTTCCCCACTAAAAAGTGGGGAAAATTCCCGAAATTTTTTACAGTGTATATCCCTTCCTTCCTAATCCAGAACTGCTCAAACTTTTGTCTGTCCGAATGTCGGGATCAAGGATAAAAGAAAATTTTTGATCGGTAAAAATCTAGTCCGGAAGACGCAACCACGTCCTATCCCCGGCACCGCAATTCTAACTGTTGACCTGGTAACGGGAGTGAGTCGGCGGAATCGATGAATTTAACCATAAAAATTGCATTCGCAATCTGGCCGATAAAATCAAATCTCTATCCGACGAGAGGCAGGGTCGTAACGGGAGCGTCCTATCCGGATCAGGGGATATACAAATTTTCCAGATCCCTCGCCAATTTTGAAAACATGCAGAAAACGTGGTAAAATATAATGGTATAATAATTGCAAAATTAACAATATGTATGTATGTCTCGTAATTTTATTCGCCATTACATAGAAAGCACAGGACATTTCCCTACAATTTATTACAATATTTTCAAGGGAAAACTTGGACGAGCGGTCCATTAGTCGAATAAAAATGGTATTGTACTAGCCTAGCCGTGGGCCATTACCCGCAATTCAATTAGGATGGTTGTGGTGATTAGCATACTGTTAAATTTGCATGAAACAATATGTTAATCAATTAATTGAATAATATCTGGCTAGATTTACCTAACTACATTTTTTTATGTCTTGCATACTTTCAATAGAATCACCGTAAAGAAAAACTATTATTTCAAAGCTGATTTCAGGTATTAAAATAAGCAGGAACATATGTCATTACTCCGAACCGCTTCTTAATTTCTTCATTATTTGATATTTAATTAATTGATGGATGTTGAATTTCAGTCAGCGTACCCCATACATTGGGGTACGGAGACCGTCACATCACTGCCGTTTATTCAAACAATATGAACATTGTAAAATAAAAATTATGTAATATAATAATTCTGGAAAGTGTATTGTAACGAAAACAAATTACTCCAGGCATTTTTAAAACTAATTTAATGTTTTATTATTAATCAAAGTAAAGTATGTGGCGAAGGCAGTTATAACCTCTTACTTCCTGCTGAAATACATGGGAACGCCGCGGCGCGGCGTCATGCCCCATACGCGACGGCCCAAGATTTAATTAATTTTAATACATTTAAAACGTTTATAGAAAAAATGACGATATCAGAAGTTTATTAAAATACTTTACCTATTAAAATCTAACTTTTTCATGCTTTAAGTATTTCAAAATATGCTGTAAGTGCTTAATTTCAGCCAAAGACTTCTTCATCGGTTTCCGCTAAAACTGTTTTTTCACAATTACACTTCTGACGCGAATTAAAAAAAAAATGCATCAAATCACTATTTTTGTAAATAGAGAAAACTATTTTATGTGAAAAACTAATATGAATATCAAAAAATACGGGCCTTGTTTGTAATAGTCACCGTGCCCTGCACCGACACCATACCCCACTCCCCCTACCGTAAAAAAGAGATCTCTAGTTTTCACAGTAATTCATGCAAGAGACTTGCAGGTACACCTACTATTTAAAAGAAACAAATAAGCTATCCTTGATGAAAATTGAATTAAAATTACAATTCATCTCTAAAGTTAAAGAAATTCTTAAATAACTGACGTTAAATAAGCAACTACTTATTAAACCAATTCTGCCTGCATCTCCCTTAGATTTCTCTTTTAAAATGGGTTATATTTGACAATTTTTATAATTTTCTTGATTTTGTAAAAACTATTTTTAAAATTTTGGGTAATATAACTAGTGAATCATCATTAAATGTTTGAAACTTTTTTCACAATAACAAGCTTTTGTCTGCCAAACAATGACAAAGTTAGGAACATTTAATTTTTTGAAAGTATTATTAAAATTATTTCCAAATATGTGATAACTTCAATTTTTTTTAAACACTGAACAAAATTAAAAATATAAATAATCATAAATAAAATATTATAATATTAGACAGATAGATATAAATAATTCTTCACTAAAAATTTAATATGTGGTAAATAATTGTGCTGTTTGCAGTTTGTGATAGTAATTTTTGTAATTGTGACTCGGGTGGAAACTCGTTTTTATCTTTTTTTTTAACTTCGTCAGTTGCCGACGTGCAACGTCTGAAAATTACCAAAAATTACGGAGTAAGGCCCACGGCATCACAGAATAAACAAAAGATAAAGTTTACATCGGTTCCAGGTGAAAGATTCGCTGCAACGAAAAATAACCTTGCCGATTAAACTTTACACGAATCGAAGATAATTTTCCATTTTTAACCTAGCCTGGATAATCTTTCGCCTCATAATCGCTCCATTTTTATTGGAACAGTAACGATAATTACGACGCCAGCGCTACCTACCGTCTTTTAACTTAATTAAATTGAAGCATAAATGGGTTCCCGGCTGTCAGAATTATTCTCCTAACCTCGCTCAAACTTTCACCGAAATACATTCCATTTTTGACCGTTCCAAAATGTACCTGCAACACATTTTAACTATTGAATTTTCCGAATCTTATTATTTTCAAATTAATATTGAAGTAAGCGTTGTTTCAAATCTGGTGTCCTGATTTATATCTCGAATCCACTCATACTTTGTCGTTTTCCCATTGCTGCTAAGGGCGTAGCGACAGTTTTTATTCCATCGTGGGATAATCTTTCGCCAAATATAGCATGTGAACTTTATCAGCGGAAAATTTTACATGCAACAAAAATTAACTTTAGTTTTTTCTGTGATAGATCCAAAAAATGGACTAAACCATTATAGCCATAATCGCCAACACAGATATTCATTTTAAGCCTGGAGTCCATTGGTGAACTATACGACATAGAAAATATGTTAAGAACACATTGTTTCGAAAAGGCCCGTCATCAAATATTTAAAGATTTTGTTCAAAATTATCGCTGGAATAAATATCTGACTTTCTTCTTCTTCTTCATCATCCCCTCCATTACTTATATTATGTCATCCAAGAATCGTTATTAATCAAACTCTAAAAGAAAATATCTCGATAACTGTCGAACTATTTCCAAAAACTCTCAAATTATCGTGACACGTTATAACTTTGAGGTTCATTAGACTTTGTTTTGGAGCGAACTGATTGTATGAATTGTATTGTTCCTCATGATGCATGGGCATTGGCATTCAGGCGATAACAATTAAGGGAGAACAGTACACGGTCAATGCTACAGTCTGAAGCAGTTCAGAATCTCTTTCGTATGTCATAAGTTATTTAACATTTGAGGAATTAAAATCAGAATAAATTGTAAAGTTTAATTTTCAATGTGCAAATGTTCAATCCTTAGTCTGAATAATTATTAATTTTATTTTTTGCAGAGTTATTATCAACGTGCAATTATTTTGCTTTTGTGTAGTTTTGTGCTTTGAAAAAGTCCCCATTTTCAGAATTGTGATAGTTTCCTGTATGTAAATATTTTAACATTTTAAAAATGTTGTAGATTTTAAAAACTCTAATGTGCTTGCATTCATGATTTTCTAGACTTATGAAATTTTTTTCAAATGTATTTTTAAGAATATAAAAGCATAAGGGATATGCAAAAATTATTTCGTCATTGCTATAGATACTAAAATTTTTGTTTGGAAAACAGGAACCCATTAAACATAAAATATCGCCTGGAGAACTGCGGTGTCATACAAACATGGCCGCGGAAGCCATATGGATAATATGGAGTAATAGCAATAATTTAATTAAAAAGTATGTTTAAGTTTAGAAAATGGTATTTTTGGACTTAGATAGTTTGTGTGGGTACGCAACAGCTACACCTGCATCCAGAATTATGCTCGAAGGCCAATAAAATATTCTTAATTCTAAAATTATATGTAATGTGCGGAGATACCATAAAAACTCTCGAAAAAGTTGAAATATATTCATTGTGCCTTCAAAGCAGTGCTTTAACTTCAGAAGGTTAATAATTAATAGTGCTATATTTTTATTTATTTTTCCTATTTGTACATTACAAGGTGCAGGAATAGCATTTCGCTCACAGAAAAAACTAACCTTAAATTTTGTTGCATGTAAAACTTTCCGCTGATAAAGTTTACATGCTATTTAGCGAAAGATTATCCTACGATGGAATAAAAGCTGTCGTCTGCCACGCCCTTAGCAGCAATGGGAAAACGAAAAAGTATGAGTGGATTTGAGCTATAAATCAGGACACCGCAGATTTGAAACAACTATTCGCTTACTTCATTATTAATTTGAAAGTAATACGACTTAGGAAATACAATTGTTAAAATGATTCGCAGGTACATTTTGGAACGGTTAAAAATTGAATGTATTTTGGTGAAAGACGGTTGATAGCGCTGGCGTCGTAACTCTTTAAGACACCTAACCTAAAAAAATTGGTACTCACGTTAAAATTGTGACATTTACAGTGAATTTTGAAGAAAATCCCACCCGTACGTTGCACTTTGATTTTAAATAAGAATTTAATCGATGAATGTTAGTTTATTACTTTAGTTTTAAATATTTGACCAGATTTGGGTGCATCAAAGAACTTTCAACTTTCACGTACTGTGTTTTACTATACATGTATATTAATTCTACAAGATGATGGTATATTAAATTTACAACACGTATATGCATATTGCTTCCAATACATTTATAGTAAAATCGCTATAGAAATTTCTAACAGTGCAGTGAAATGTGATTTTAAAACAGAAAAATATTTTCTTCAAACAAATAAAATTCCATCGATTGAAGTAACAGTTTTTCTTAATTCGAAGATACGGGTCCTTGGTTCGAAGGAGCGAACCCTAATTTTACCAAATATTTCTTGATGATGAAGAAATTGGTTTTTAATATGAGGAAATATTACTGTGTACCTGAGATGTGATATATTTTTCAGAATAAGCATATAACACAGTTGATGATAATTAATTGATTCAAAAAACCAAGTCCTTAATTTAAAGGAAAGAGAGAATTATCTAGAAAGCAACGTAATATATAAAAATAAACGCAATTTAAAATAAAACAAATATTCCATTTATCTAAAAATACCACCATTGTTTAAAACCCTGGAATATTTAAAATATAAAAATTTTAATGTAGCGTTTGTTTAGAAGTTGAATTTAAAATAATAAATAAAAAGTAAATCCCATTTAAATAGTAATAATTTTTTGTCTTTTACGGGGCAAACAAAATTTTTCAAAATATTTCAAGCGCAGTCTGGGCTGATGCTGAAGACAGAGAAAGCATAGTGGTATCAAGTGATATACCTATAGATAATTAACTCGGTTTATTACAACTATGGTAAAAAAATTTGGCGAACTTATAACGTTGAGAACTAATTTCTATTGTGATATATTATCTTCTGCGGCACCTAACGGCATTTGTCTTGAAGTACTGAAAGTTGCAAATCAAACTTCTATCATCGAAAGAAGGATTTATTCACAATGATCCATTTCATTTTGATGAACTAAATAAACGTTTCTTTCAGCATATTTCATGAACATTTCATTCAAACAGATATTATTTGCACTGATAAATGTTAATTTTCATTTGTTTTTTGGAATTTTGTAAATGCTATAACTTCGGTAATTTTTTTTTCTATGAAAAAAAGTCATTAGAATATTTTGTTCGCCTTTTTGAGTACTATTAATATCCGTCTATAGCATTTTTAAATATTGAAAGAAAGTGTTCTCAAAAATTTTCAAAATGTGCTCACATTTTGAATTTGTATCCAAAATGGCTGGCTAACGAACTTGACCTTTATTTTAGGACACTTAAAGAGTATACCAAAGCCCAATCCAATCTGACAATTCTTTCGAAAATTATCGTGCTAACAAACTAAAAATCTAGATACCCACATACCCACCCACATACCCACATACCCACATGCCCACATACCCACATACCCACATACCCACATACATACAGGCATACAGACAGACACATTCGTAAAAACCTGTTTTTTGGGTTCAGGGGGTCTCAAAACGTGGACATTTGACAAAAACTGGGGGGGTCAAATTTTACACAAATCTAATACCTTCTCTGATGAGAATGTAAAAAGAATTTCCTTTGTTTGGAAAAATATTTGTTCTAATTGATTAATTGCTGACTATTTATTCAAACTACAATTTCATGCAATGAAACAGACAATATTGAGTATCAAAATTTATTTTTTAAATCTATATAATTATGTAATTAAAATAATCGTGTGAAGTCTGATCATCGGATAAATATTTGTTTCAATTCGATGAATAATTATTTATCTGGAAAAAATATTTCTTTCGCTCAAAGAAACCTGAATTACACTTTTACTACGAAGTATCTTTCGAGAAGACGTTCCGTAGCCATGTGATGTTAGTTTTCTGAACTATGACCTGTTTTTTGAGTAAATCTGTATACAATATTAGAACATTCTGTTTTAAACTTCATACACAAGTCTATTCACTTAAATTAAGACAAAAATTCTATTCCATTCTATTTAATGACGTTCGGAATTTCAAACGAATTTATATAAACTAAGCTTAACGTATATGCAATAGCGTAGCCAAGGGGAGATGTTAGACCCCCCCCCCTGGCGATGAAACAGGCATATTTACTTAAACGCTCACTTACGATACTATATATGTATTAGTATACTGCAAGTGTAGTATTAGTTAAAAATTTTAACAATAAAGTTTGTACTATTATTAACCCTTGTGTTGCCACCCGGGCACCCGGGTACCCATCTGCACACGTTTCATTCAATAACTTTTCTTCTAATCAAGATAGGCCGAATGCTTCTCGAATGTACCTGATTGAACCGATTCTCTATCGAAATTTGCATGGCACATATTTTTAGAAATTTTTTAGCTTGAAATATTTTGCAATTGAAAAAAAGAGCACGGCGGAGCCACCCAGGTACCCGGGTACCCCGACAGAAAAAGCATGATTTTCGTACATTGTATCATAAAAATAAAGTTTGTTATAATAATATATATATATACATTAAATATGGATTATCTTACAAATAGTAACAAAATATATACATTTTTGATTGTTAATTGATGCGGTGTACTTTCTATAATAATAATAACAATTACATTTTTCGATGTAATCGTTGAACAAAAATCATGGACTTTTTATTTTTTGCAAAATAATATAAAAATATTGTATAGAAAAATGCATAGAATAAAGTTAATTCCCATTTTTACATAAGTCAAATTGATTTACTCATTATAATGTAAACATTTAGTTATTTTTGCCGTGTGTTGATCACAAGCGGGCTGGTTAGATTGCAGAATAGGGGCGTCTCCCCTATTTTGGCTGGAAAAAAATTGTTTGGCAACAAGCTATTAGAATCTTTTAATTGAACGACAAATGAAGCGAATTGACAAGGCGAAAGTTTAAAATTATTGTTACTTTTGTTACTACGATGTCTCAAATCTGGGTCTGTCACGATATCGGAATGATCATATTATGACCCCCCCCCCACGAGACGTTGCAAAGGGGTAGGGATTTCACCAACATTATTTTTGTGACTAGTCAAAAGGGTTTTAATTAATTCTTTACAGTGTTTCTGGCCTTACGTATGTTTAAAAGCACCTAAACAGTGAGTTAAATATGATCATTCCGATATCATGACAGACCCATATTTGAGACTTCGTAATAACAAAAGTAACAATAATTTTTAACTTTTGCCTCGTCAAGTCGTTTCGTTTATCCTTCAATTAAAGATTCTAATAGTTTGTTTGCCGGAAAAAAATTTTTTCCTGCCAAGACAGAGGTGACGCCCCTATTCTGCAATTGCACCAACGGGTTTATTGCAGTCGACGCATGACTTCCTGGTTTTTCGTCGCTTTCGAATAATTAATGAATAATTAAATTGTGATATTCAGGTAGAAATACTCCTAGAATATGAATAATTAAATATTAATTGAATACACATAGTTATTTCAAGGTACAATTGTCTTTTAACAACAATTTCGTGGGCGGGGTACCCAGGTACCCTCGTGGCAGATGCTGCCTGAAATGAACGCGCGCGCTTTTAGAGGCCGTCCATATATCACGTAGACAATTTTTTATCACTTTG
>CAKNWW010336516.1:0-12904 GCA_932074435.1 Andricus kollari | reverse complement strand
TTCCTTCTTCTGACGGACATGGATGTGGACTTGAAAATCTTAGATTGATTCGGCTCATTCCCTTTGTAAATCGGCGCCGAATTTTCGAACTTCGAAGATACACTTTTCCTACCTAAACACCACTTAAAATAAGAATAGGAAGGGATACGTATCAGCCTGTGCCAACCAAAGAACAAATTATATTATCGACATCCAGTGGTGAGGTTTTTGCAATATTGGAGCGTTATAACGTTCTAGCTGGAATATATTCATATATTAATCACTATACAAGACGTACGAAAATAAAGATAGCAAGCGGAACGGTTACCGCAATGACCCCAGTAGAAGTACTTGATACTGAGGTAGGTTCTCGCCGCCTAATCAACGATTTTTATATAGTGCAGCACCGTTAGTTTAAAAGATGTAAGATTATGATATAACTTTAAGATCCAAAGGCGGATCAGAATGTTTCTTGTGACTGCTAATTATATTAGAAAGGAAATGTCTTCGAGCAGTTCTTGATTTTTAAGCAAACTTCTTACAACTTGATACTATCACATGGTATTTTTAATAAAGTAACGCTACGGAAATTCCATGTATCTAAAATTATTAGCATTTGGGGATCCACTTTTCTAGATTTAACGACAGATCAAGAAGAAAGTAAAAATATCTAAAACCTTTTGTAAATAATTTAAATTTTTTAAATTGTTCACAATGTGAAGTTGAGTTATTAATTAAGATATTTAGGAAGATTGTATAATCACGCTTTATTAAATTTTATTAGCATTTATTATGTTTGCAAACTTTCCTCCAAATATTTACGTTATTTTATTTCACGTATAACTCGTCGAAAAATTTGGAATTTCCCATAACAAAATCTAGGGGTTATTTTAGTGCACAAAAATAGTTCGTTGTTTGAATATGAGTCGTATCTAAATGCTTTATGAAATTCCGATATTTTTGGATGATTCAAATTTTCGAAATTGATACATTTTTAATATATTCACTATTTAATATTCGCTAACTTGTTTCATTTTATTTAATAAAATATTTAGGAAGATTGTATAATCACGTTTTATTAAATTTTATTAGCATGGAAATGTACTTCTATACGATGTGTTTGTATAAGTATTAAAATTTGTATTCGCTCTAAATATACAAACCAGTGTGTGACAGTGGGGCCACACGGCAGAAGTGAAACATTGATAAATTAAGTTTGCAATTTTTCGTGAGAAATAATTATGAGTTTTGAGAAGATCGCATAGTAAGATAGTGCAAAGAGAGGTTTTTTTCAATGAACTCATTTCCCAAAAGAAGATTCACTTCAATAAGAGGCTTCTTATAAGTAGACTTATTTTCGTAGCCTTTCAAACACAATATTTTTATTTATTCATACTTATAGTGTGAAGGAAATTTTAAGAAAATAAAAATTAGTGACTAAAAATGTGTTTTTCATTAAAACTAGAATATGCTTGCATTTAAATTAAATTTATTTTAAACAATACGATGTTTTTCTTCTCTTGAAACTGGCTAATGAAATGTAAATATCTCAGAACGACAAGCTTGACGCATATAATTCATGAGATAAGGAGTATAGTATGAATTATATAATCTATAATAAAGCACTAAAAAAGTTATTAGTTGGACTATTAAACAAATTCTTCACTAGCACATTAATCAGTTTTTCCTCTACTTGAAAAAGATGATGATCGTCTATAGTCTGGTCTTTACCTTGGCAATCGTCCTTAATTCTATCGGTGAATATAATATTGTCATATATATAATTTCAAAAATACTTTCAAGTTTTCCGAGAATCAAAATTTCTCTCAAAGGTTACAATTAGAAGAGACTAATAAATGAATGAATAAGTAAATTACCACACAAAACTGTTCCGTTGTAAACGAATTTAACCACATGGGCAACGTATATAATTGTGAAGAACATGAAGAGCGGGAGTTTTTTTTCATTAAAATTTGTTTAGTTATTTATTTTTTTGAACTTGTTCAGTTTTTGAATTAAAAACCCTGCTAGGAACACATTTAGCCTCACAGTAAAATTCCCTTAAACTAAGTCCGCAGGGGGCTTCTGAAGTTGCTGGTTACGCAAGTAACGGCCAAATTAGAATATAATTAAAACTGGCTTGTCTGGCTACCATATTCAAAATATTGCATTTAAATTATTCTGAATTTGCTATTTTTTAGGTACGAATTTATTACCAGTGATCCGATAAACCCCCAAGTAGCAAGGTTCAAACAAATTCCACCAATTTTTATATTTCTTCTCTAATTTCATAACCATTCTAATCGATATAGAAATAATATCTATTTTTATTTCTTAACAAGTTATCATGATTCAAATTCATCAGTCATTTTAAGTGCCGCTTGTGCTAGCCTTGTAAATAATAGCTGACGGTAATGTATATTTAAATTGTGTTATCAGATGAAACGAATTTAATTATTACATTTTTCCCCTCGAAACCGGCTGATGAAATGTAAATATATCAGAATAGCAAGCTTGTTTTTTATAACTTATGATATACGCAGTATATTATGCATTAAAAAAATAATAATAAAGCACTGAAATCATCATTAGTTACACTTGTAAGGACATTTTTCAGTAGTAAATTAAGCATATTTTCTTCAACTTGAAAAAAATAAGCATCGTTTGTACTATGGTCTTCACCTTGGCAATCCTCCTTCATTTTTTTGGCAATATAATAGCATAATAATAATTATCATAATTTAAAAAATATTTTTAAGGTTTGCGCACGTAAAACTTTGTTCATCGTAATTCGCTGTATATCCGAATTTCTATTTTTTCCAACTTTTTTCCAACTTTTTTCCAAAATTAGAGTATAACTCATAGACTCATAATCTAAAACATAAATGCCCTAGTTTTTGGCTAAATTTAAATGCGACAAGTACATGCTTAAACGTTTGCGCAATTGAGTAAACTACATCAGGCAAGCTTAGCCAGGATAAGGCTCCCCAGGTCATGCCCCCCTCAGGACATCACCCGGGACATCACCATTCCCACCGGGAAGCAACTTTGAGACGTCTCTTCCCATAGTGAAAAACGATGTTTAGCAACCTGGCAAACGCGGACACGGCTCCCCAGAATGTGGCAAATTGAGTCACCACTCCCCACAGTGCAAAAAGATATGTACAATCCTGAAAAAAGTGGACAGAAACCTTCCTAGAGGGTGGAAAGTTAAGACATCACTGCTCACAGTGAAAAATGATATTTAGCTGTCTGGAAAATGTGAGCAAGTCTTCCCACAGGATGGCAAATTGTGACATCTTTCTCCAGAGTGAAAAATGATACTTAGTTGTCTGGAAAAAGTGGGCAAGTCTTCCCACAGGTTGACAACTTTGAGACATCAGTCCCCACAGTGAAAAACGATTTTTAGTAGCATCGAAAAATTGGATAGGTCTTCCCGTAGTGTGGTAAATTGAAACATCACTCCCCGCAGGGAAAAGCGATACCTGACAGCCTGGCAAGCAGGACAAGTCTTCCCACAGGGTGAAAAATTGAGACATCACTTCCCACAGTGAAAACCGAAAATTATCAGCCCCTTTTTCCAGACTTCTAAATATTGGTTTTAAATAGGGAGTCATGTCTTAATTTGCCATCCTGTGGAAAGACTTGTATGTTGTGCCAGTCTGTCAAATATAAATTTTCACTGTGGGGAACGATGCCTTAATTCATTACCCTATGGGAAGTCTTGTCCTGTTTTTATAGACTGCTAAATAGCGTTTTTTACTGTGGGGAATGCGATTTCAAAGTTTCCACCCTGTGTGAAGATTTGACCACTTTTGCCAGGCTGCGAAATATCTTTTTTCACTGTAAAGAGTAATGTCTCAATTTGCCAAAAGTAGGAAGACCTCTCTACTTTTGTCATTCTGCTGAAAATCGTTTTTCACTGTGAGTTGTGCAGTCTTAAAGTAACCAACCTATGGGGATACTTCTCCCCTTTTTTGCAGGCGGCTAAATATCATTTTTCACGGTAGGAAGTAATGCCTTAATTTGTTACTCTGTGGGAAGACTTGTACTATTTTTCCGGGCTGCTAAATATTGTTTTTCACTGCAAGAAGTGACGTCATAAAGTTGTCATCCTGTACAAGAGTTGTCTATTCTTGCCAGACTGATAATATCCGGTTTTCACTGTGGCGAGTGATGTCTCCATTTGCCACCCTGTGGGGAGATTTGTCCTATTTTCCAGGCTGCTAAAGATCGTATTCCTCTGTGGGAAGTGATGTCTCAATTGCCCACCCTGTAAGAATACCTATCCACTTTTGCCAGGCTGCTAAATATCGTTTTTCACTGTGGGGAGTGATGTTCTGGGGTGGCTTGTCTGATATAGCCTGAACCCGGTCTATATTGTGTGGAGTGATGCATCAATTTGCCTGCAACCGCTGGGAGGGCTTGTCCCGGGTAGTTCTTTGCTGGGTAGGGATGTCCAGACAAGCCTCAAACGGGTTGGTAGGCATGTCGCAGACAATGAGTTTTTGAGGGATTCCTGTTCTCAGTCACGTTTTACAATATCTTCACAAGGGTTCATAAAATACCAATGATAGAATAAAATAAAATGATCTGTTTCTTGTTACAGAGTTAAGTAGACAGTTTGATTGTTTACCTAATGGCGACCCAATTCCTGTTGATCGTCGTTGGCAAACTTCTTCTTCTGAAAGAAATTCACCTGAGATGGTTCTTCCTCCTGCCATCCCCCATTCTGCGGTAATACCTCCTCCTCAGATAGAGCCTCTTCTTCGGACCAGATCCAGGTCTCCGTCTGCAAGACGTTACCCTCCTTCCAGGTCTATTTCTGCTCCTGAATGGCTTCCCTCTGCTGACGGACGTGGATGTGGACTTGAAAATCTTAGATTCATTCACCTTCATCCCCGCGAAAAACCGTACCGGATGTTCGAACTTCGAAGATACACTTTTCCTACCAACACACCACTTAAAATAAGAATAGGAAAGGATAAGTATGAACCTATGCCAAACAAAGAACAAATTGTATTATCAACATACGGTGGTGATGTTTTTGCAATTTTGGAGAATTATAACGTTTTTGCTGGAATTTATTTATATATTGATCATGTTACAAAACGGGCAAAAATAAACATAGCAAGAGGCATGATTTCCCCATTGACCACAAGAGAAGTCGCTGATACTCCAGTAGGTCCCTGCCGTCCAATCCACAGGTTTTATGAAGTGCAGCATCATTATTAAAAAAATGTGAGACTAAAATATAATGTTTACAGTGCGAAGACATAAAAAATTCAAGAAATTCTTGACCTTTTTTAGCGAACTTCTCATGGAATGGAAACTCCATGTATCTAAAATTATTAGTATTTTGGGATCTACTTTTTTAGATTTTACAACAGATCAAAGAGTAAGTAAAAATATCGAGGACCTTCCGTAAAGAATTTAAATCGTCTAAATTGTTGTTATAAATATAAAGTTATATGATTCAATAAAATATTTTAGAAAATTGTATAATCCCTTTTTACTAAATTTTATTAGCATTTATTATATTCGCAATCTTTCCTTAAAATATTTACATGATTTTATTTCAAAGTCTAGAGTTTATTATAGTAAATAAAATATTTTCAATTTATAATTCGCCAACTTGTTTTATTTTAAATGTTTATAGTTTACAATTATGAAATTTTTGAATACCTATCCATCTATCTTGGGGTTTTGCAAATTAATTATTCTCCAATTATTAATGTTTTTAATTTAGAAAGATGTCATTTTTACAATGGAAATGTCTTTAATTTTAAAGACGTGTTTAAATAAAAAGTATACATTTTTTTATAAATTTCTAGGTCAAAATTCAATAATTTTCAATTCTGAATCTACCACATCAAAAAGTTGAAACGTGAATTACCAAAATTACAGAATTCTTGAGTGTAAAGTTTCAAAATTAAAAACTAAAAGAAAACTAAATGTTTTCTTTTCGAATAGTTAAATTTCAAGTATTTAAAACTAGTACAAATTCTAGTTACAATTCTAGTTACAAATTCTTAACTTTGGATAATTTTGAAAATGTAAAGTTACGAATTTTCAATTCTAAATCTTTCAAGCTGAAGAAATTTCAAATGTTTTAATTTTCAATATTTACAATTAAAAGTTCAAAAATTGTAAAAAGTAAGAATTAAAATTCTTGAATTTTGAAAATATAATATTTTAAATTATTTGTGTGTAATGATTTATATTTTAAAGGCATGATTTTTGTTTGTTCATAATACGTCCTTTTTAGACCCTGAAATTCTCCCCCGAAATCTTTACCACATACTCTTTCCAGCTTCCTTAATCTTCCATTCCTCTCGTTAAACCATCCTATACATGCTCCCATATTCCCCCTCCCCATTTTCGTTTTTAAATCTAAATCCTGCTACTCAGCTCCAACTCTCTCCCCATCCCTTTTCTAAATACTTTCTACTCCTTCCATTTCTATCATCTTATACGATTTTTTATATTTTCATTACTCAACCATCACCCACCTTTCTATTGTTTATCTTACACTGTTCATTCCCACATCTCTGCCTCATAGCCCATTCCCAGACATCCCTGGTTTCCAAAAATTGAGTATCCTCAATAATTGACCAATAGGAATTCTTACTGTATTGATTATTTATGAAAGCATTACTAGTAATTCTGTTAAGTCCTACTAGCAATCATGGGCCAATAGATCGGTTCTACTCATCTCTAACACAGTATCCGTAGATTGTGGAAGCCCCTGCTATACTGGATGCCTATTGGGGCTTATGTAACCCCTTTTCCGAGATTGTTCGTCATCGTTTTCCAAACGTTGATGCGATAAGTGCGCAGCATTCTTGCAGGTCGCCATTGAGTCGATCTGCCCACCCAAAAGTACCGAGATTCTGCCGGTCCATCGCATTGACTCCATCTTGATTGGCTCCTCCAACTCTAGGGTAGTCGGCATTATTGTCCAACCCAATGTCGAGAGCATGCGCGTTCGATTGTTTCGAACCGCACATACTACAACCCTGTTTGGTGTTATCTTTACTGTTCCAACCAGTAGCTAGGGAAAGAAGATCGTCCATCCTTGTAGAGCCTTGCATGCAAGGACAAGGCTCCATATTCTGAGAGGTCGCACGGTATTCCACAGTCACCGTTCGAGACACCTCACCCAGGTGCCATTCAGCTTTCGGCATGGTTGTTACGCTTTCTCTTGGGGGTGAATTCCTTCGAGGCCACCCCTGGACAAGTGTCCGCGACTGCTTATTAATTATTGTAACCATACTCAGCAGAAACCCTTGGTACACGAATCATGTATCCGCAACCCGAAAACGCGTTCGCTGGCTTATTCATAGGCCCTTCAGTTCGATTACAAAGGAATCTAATATATATAATTGTAAATGCGGGCATGGATTATCACCAAAGTTATAAAGAATTATCACCAAACTCGTAAACCTTTAGCTCTTCTCGAAAATAGCTTACACCCCATTCTCGTGTCAGGTCTAGATCTGCTCATGCCAGGCCTCCTTTTCGTGCCAGGTCCAGGTATTCTTTTGGAAGACCTCATCCTCCTTCCAGGCCTATTGTATGGCTTTGTTTTTCTGCCGGTCGTGGATGTGGATTCGAAAATCTTCGATACATTCGGCTTATTTCCCGCGTAACTCCGCGCCGTACATTCAAACCTAGAAGATACACTTTTCCTACGAATACACTATTTCAAATAAGAATGGGAAAGAATAAGTATACGCCTATGCCAACCCGAGAACAAATTGTATTATCAACGTCAGATGGTGAAGTTTTTGCAATATTGGAGCGTTATAATGTTCTTGCTGGAATATATTCACATATGTATTGATCACTATACCATACGGGCGAAAATAAACATGGCCAGCGGTACGGTTACCCAATCGGCCGAAAATGTAACAGCTTATGATATTAAAAAGGAAATGTTTTCTGGCTCTCAAAAGTTTTAATCACTTTTTAGACCTCGAATTTCGAGCTTCGATGTGTATTCCTCGCCTTTTGCTTGGGTTTACAATCATTTAATTAATGTAATGCTCGTTTTCTACAAAGCTGCAACTTTCCTAAGGCACGTCACGAGTTAAAAGCTTTTCATAGTTTATTCGATTTGAAGAAATTTTCCTTCATTCAAACAAATTTCTTTGGTTTAAAGAAACGGGTCTTTGCTTGAATGATTTTGATTTCCGGCATTGTCTGATATGGTATATTACACAAAAGTGGGTTCAGAAGACGACCACGTCTTACCCTTCTCACCATTCAGAAACTATCTGCTACTTTCTCTAATACCTTTATTCTGCTTTTCGTCTCCAAAAATATCCGATACTCTCTTCATCAAACCATCTGTTTTCCCCTTTTTCATCATAACTTTGTCTATCTTGACTCGGTCTAATGAGGCAAACGCCGCAAAGTAGGGCAAAACGTAAACATTGGTTTCAAAACAGCATAGACCAAACGATTCGATCGATCAATCGAAATAAGTGCAGTAGCATCTAATACATAAAATTAATTCATCAAATGTTTTACTTAATTTATATAAACATATTGTTTGAATTGCGTCTCAAACTTGCTTTCATGTCTTTTTAAGCAATTACAAAGATTAGCTATATAATGTTCCTCTTTATAGGATGCCGAAAGGTATCAAAAAACGGGTTAATCATGCCTATGCTAGATAACCCAATATGCTTCGAAACTTGCAGTTTTCAAAATAATCATAGGAGGTTTTTTCGGTAAAAAACGGGAAACATTATTTTTTAAACAATATTATACTTTTTTCTAGAAACTAGCTAATAGAATATACATATCTCAGAACGACAAGCTTCACACCTAAAATCCGTGCGATAAGGAGTATAGTATATATTATATGATATATAATAAATAACTAGAATAATCATTAATTAGACTTTTAACCACATTTTTTATCACCACATTAATCAGTTTTCCCTCTGCTTTAAAAAAATGACGATCCTTCATAGTCTGGTCTTCACCTTGGCAATCGTCCTTAATTCTATTGGTGAATATAATATTACTATTAATATATTGCTGCGTCTAGTCGTCTCGAAAAAATGGGGGAGTTGGAAAAGGGGATGGACTAGTAATCCCGAAAATTCGGGACGACTAGCTAAGCTTATTGAAAATATATGAGTACACATCCCGAATTTTGGGACGACGAGAATCTTCGTTATTATATATATTTAATTTAAAAAATACTTTCAAGGTTTTCGAAAACAAAGAGTTGTCTAACAGATAACAAGGAAAAGTCAACGATAAATGAATAAATAAGTAAGTTACTAAACAAAATTTTTCCGTTTTAAGTAAATTTAACCACAGGGGCTACGTTTCCTCCTTCTCTCCCTTTGATGTCTTGTTCTGAAACGCCCTTGGTGTGGTTGAATTGTTTAAATTCGGAAAATTTTTGCTTGGTAATGTACTTATTTTTTCATATTTAATTATTTAAATTGTTTTTTCAATAAACTTGCTTCTATAATGGTATCGTTAACATTCGGCATTTATCGAAAACGAAAATTTTTGATGTTTTTTTCACTTCAACCCACTCTTATAATGTTTTAACCATTTATTCAAGTGAGCAAAAACCTTTCAGAAAACTTCGTTAGATATTTTTTTTCCTTAATAACTCTAAATTATCATTTCCCAGACGTTAAATCAAGAATATTTACATCTCGAGATTTCTATTCGTTAGATCTTAATTAACAACCTTCGCTCGAATTCACGTGTTTTCCAAAGTTTAAAAGAAAAGCAGCCCAGAAAGCCTCAAGCAGCATGTTTTCTAGAAATACGGTAATTGAATATTGTCTTGTGATCTTTTTAAAATATTTTCTAAGTCTTGACAAATGTGCATTCAAAAATTTTTTTTATAAAATTTGTTTATAATAATACAAATTATTTTTTTATAGAGTCTTCATTTTACATATCTCTTGCATTCCGTATGGTAGCAATTATAGCCGAGGAAAATTTATTTCCTGCGAGATAATCTCAAATTGTTGTTATTATATATTGAAATTGTGCATGACAATTGAGTTAATTAGAAAATTAATTCTTTATTTTCTTATTTTTCGTATGCATCCATTATGATTGATTCTAAGTTTATTTATCTAATTTTTTCAACGTTACAAAAAAATATTGTTGATAATACCTTTTTTCGCTTTTCTTGTTTTACCCATTATTTTGCTAACCCTTAAAGGAAACACCTCGAGATATTTTGGGCTGAAAAAAAAGATCAGTGGTAATTTAACTATTCGAACAAAATACTTGAAAATAAAACAGAGACAATCTGACAGCATGTGGGATCACTGCGACCCCAAGTGTCCTTTAAGGGTTAATTTTAGGCATAATTAAATTAAAATTCATCAGAATATCTCTTTCACACCTTACATTTTTTATAAAGCTTGATTCTTAAATTGTCATAGAGTTATATCTAATTGTAAATATTATATTTTTTAATCTCTGTAGGCTTTTTGACGTACATTCTCATCATGATACACGAGCTCGGTTTTCATTAGTCATCATCACCGGCTAAAACGTTGATATGATTCGAGATTTACAGTCTTATCTCACAGAGCCGTAAAGACTTTGTGTATTGTCATACCTGAAATTTAAAATGAAATTTTAGAGATTACGTTCTGTAAATTCAAGATTATTTAAACAAATTTCCCATGCCATGACATGAATTGAAGTTGAATTACACAATTCGAGGAATTCCTTAATTTTCTTTAAAAACTCCTCTCTCGCTGGCCGTCATTCTTTTCGAAGAATATTTTTATAACTTGCAGGAAATTCTTCAGTGTGTCCTTGGATTTCCAGATAGAGTACCTGCAGCTGATTCTCATTTTTAGTCAGCGACCGGTGGAACCGTCACATTAAAGCCACCGTTCTTTCTGCAGCGTCGTTGACAACTTTTAATGTACTAGCGAAGTGTTTTTGAAATAACAAAATCTTCAATATCATTCTTTGCATAATTTGTCAGATTTTGATTTGAAAGACGTTTTGCTGGTTCGTATGAGCCTTCTGGCGTTTTCATCTCAGCCACCATTGCCCTTATCTGTTCCAGTGAAATTCTAGAATCAAGGAATGCAATGACAACAAGTATGCCGCAGCAACCAGGAAAGGAGCTTTAAACCAAAATCGGATGTTAATTTTGATCACAAAAAGGCACAATTCCCTGATGGCTTCCGTTTCGATAGATGTTACGTATACTGATGTCAAAACATCCACATTTTCAGGCAATCTATAGCAATTGCCATCCATCGCGCAAGGTGCATTGGCATCACGGGGTTGATAATTTTCTCTTTTAACTGCGAATTTTCAAATAAAATTAGATCGGCCCTTTCTGATTGAAGTTTCGAAAGTATTCGCTTGTCGCTTATACCAATTTTGAATCTTGTCTTCTCAAAAGATTCCCACGCTTCACTCAACTTTTTAAATAATGGAGTCTCTGGTCCAGATGTTAGACCAAGGCATTCTTTGATGCATACACTATTGAACATTATTTCAGGGATATGATGTTTGCAAGCAAAGTACGGCAAATCATACTATACGGTCAACAACGTCAATGATAAAACACGTTTTCAATCCCAGTGCAATTGTAATCTCTGTTCTAATCAAAAATTGTCCTTTAATTCAGAAGCATACTTCAATCGTTCTTCGTTTCCGACTTTTACTATGGTGCTCTGTCTTAATTTCGACAAAGAGCTGGAGTTATTACCTCTATCTTTGGAAGTTTCTTTTGTGTTTACGGTTCCCAGTCAGGGTCCCAAAGAAAAAATTATTTCTTTTTCTCAAAACCATTAAAAAAGCCAATGCTTTTAATATTTAAACTGATAATTACTAACCTTTCTGTTGAAATGATCATTTTCTTTATCGTGATACATTTCTTTATTATCAATGTGTCCTCTATAACTCCATTACGACACTGTCCTTTTTGTGAAACTAAAAATCGCCTCGTTTTTTCTACCTTAATCCGTGCTTCGTTTAATACGTTCGTTCATTTTCCTTGGAAAGCACTTGAACTTCGCTCGCTTTTCTTGTTAAGGTCTTTCCAGGATATATGTAGTTCAATTAATTTTTTAACTAAATGATGTTTTTCTTGCACAGAAATTTTCGCCTTATCCCAGAACCCTATTGCTTGATCGACAACATATCTAGATATCAACGTCAATTATTCAAACTACGTGGATGTTTAATTGTTTATTTAACATTGTTTCGCACAAACTGTACTTACGTGGCACTTTCATCTATTATTTTTCCTGAAGATATTTATTTTATTTTCCTGAAGGTATATTTTGAAGTCATTTAAGTGCCAAGAAATCCAATGAATAACGCATAAATTCTTTAAAATCCAAGATATAATATTTTAACCCCTATAAAGGGTAGTTTTTGAAGCCAAGGGATAGTATTTTTAGTCTAATTAAGTCAACCTTTTTTCCTGAGTATAGTTCCAACAGTTGCATTCCCTGGAAAACAATTATTATGTTTACGAATATTAAGAATAATTAATCATTTTAATCAATTTGGGACACTTTAAGGCCCCAGGACCACGATTCAAAATTATTTTCGAAAGAAAAGATATATATGCACATATTTTTTTCACCAAATAGAACAAGTTTCGGGGGAGAGTCATAAAAAAAAACATTGCGTTTTTCTTGAACACCCTAAAGGAAACCCAAGAAAAAATGCTAGAAAAACTTTCTAACAGTCAGACACTTGTCGTGGCAGTCAGCACCTGCTTTGCCATAGGCCCTTCGGTTCGATTCCAGAGGAATAGAATATATATATATATATATATATATATATATATATATAAGGTTTAGCAATCACCGCAGTGTTTCACTGGGAGCAAATGCCATCAACAAAAAATGACACCGGCTCCCAGTAGGACCGCGGTAAATCACATTCATGG
>CAKNWW010336508.1:1801-12081 GCA_932074435.1 Andricus kollari | reverse complement strand
ATGAAATTAGGAATGAATTTAAAAGTTCAATTTACGTCGCTTTTGGTACTTAAGTTTATAAGGTTTAGATAGTTGATTCCAAACTAATCGATATTTCGCATTTGAGTGAATAGTTTCCTCGCTTTATTTTGATATATTCATGTGTGAAGTCCGCGCTCCAGAAAGTGGACACGTGTTATGTTTACGTCCGTATGTTTGTTGACATCTGCATTTCCGCGCTGAGGTGAGCAGTTTTCAAATGAAAACAAACGGTGTTTCGAGTCAGGCAATTATAGAATTTTCACTTCTACAATCAGTCTCTTGTTTGATGTCGTTATCGAAACATACTTCTGAGTTTGTGCAAAAAAGTATTACACGTTGCCGATAATCAATGTTAATTTGTATATCGTGAAGTGTATGTATTGAAAAATGTTTCTATGATGCCTAAACGGTAGAAGGCGGCAGTCCTCAACTTATTTCGGACCTGTTTCGCTTTTAAAAACTGCTTGAAACTGTATTAGAAAGAAGTAATTTTGTTGGTGACTATCTCGTTAAAGTAATGGCAGATGGTGGTCAGGGTTTTTTTTTCAAATTTGCTTGTCAATAATTCTTCACACTCCAGCTAAGACTGAATTGGAAAATGATATACCTTAAAAACAAAGAACAATTGATTCTCAAAACATTATGAAAGCATCAAATGCAGAAACAAGTGTTAAAAAACTTATTATGCTGTGTATAGTACCTGACGTCAAAGAGAGCTATGAAATTGTTAAACTTCTATTAAATTTAGTGAATATTAATAATGTTTCTTTCAAATTTGTCTCTGATTTCAAGATATTACTGATCGTGAATGGACAACAAACGGCAACGTCAATGTATTTTTGTCCTTACTGCTTTGTTTGTCTTCAAGATTTAAGGAAATTTGTTAACGAAAATCGTGTGTCCTAGGAAGTGGAAGTTTTACCTCTTAAAACATTTGGTAATTTGAGAAATGATCATGACAAGTTTATTTCTCTTGTCAAAAATAAAAAGTTAGCTAAGAACTGCCACAGTACTATAAATGAACCACTTTTCAAAGAAAAAGACGATTGGCTGTTTCTTGATAAATGTACAATTCCAGAACTTCATATATTACAAGGATTTGTTAACCATTTGTTTTGGGGCGGTCTAGTGCACCTTGTCGGTCGAGAGAAAGCTCTTTTGTGGCCTTCAAAACTAAAGTTAGGCTTCAAGAATTATCATGGAGAGGTATTTGAAGGCAATGCATGCAGAAAATTGTTAAGAGAAGCTGACAAAAATTTGCCATCACACCCTATGTCACTGCATTTAAAATAATGGATGAAATTGTTAATTCATGTTTTTCGATCCAGAGACTTGATCCGATTGCAGATATAGGAAAGATCATTAAAGAATTGCACAGCGCATTGTTAAGCAAAAATACAACCGAAAACCTGAAAATACATGTCCTGATGCAGCACTTGACACAATGCCTAGAACTATTGAATACTCAAAGTTCCGGCTTATAGTCGGAGCAAGCCGGAGAAGCGGCACATAGAGAGTTTCTAAACTTTTGGGAAAGACGACAAATCAATCTTATTACTGACTCTTCACATCCGCAAAGACGGCAAAGTGCCACCCTTGAGTTCTCATCTCTTCTTATTTGAAGTATAGATATAAATAGTGATGCTTTCTGTGAATAAATATTCTAGGGTTATTCCAAGAAAATTTCAAGACATCCTGAGGATATCCAATCAGTGTCCCGATTCTATATGCTAAGGATGTCCATCAGATACCCACTTCTATAATTTGTATTCCTAGAAACGTACATGTATCTCATAGAAAATATTTATATTAAATCTTATTACTAAATAAACTGATTATAAAGTAAAAGTTATAAAGTATTTTTTTTAATTTAGTAAAAAGTATAGTTATGCGCATTATAAAATAAAGTACATGGGACTTCCACTTATAAAAAATTTTAGTATGAAAAAATAATAATTATTTGAAATTAAACTACTTAAGATTATGTACGGTCTCAAAATGAAAGTAAGAAAATCGAAGAATATGAATTTTTCAAACTTGTATGAAATAAACCATTTTCAAGACTATTAGAAATGAAGGTTGGATATTTATGAGCAGTCAAGCTCCATATTTTCGAAATTAGATTTATTTGCTCAAAACATCACCAAAATATGAATACATATTCCTGTCAAAGCACTTCTTTTGAGGCTGAATTTTTCAAAGTAAAAAACAATTATCCTTCATTATTCTGAATAATTCACAATCGATAAAAGTGTTTGCTTTAATCGTTGTGTCAATTTCAGAGAATATTTCACTCTTTGAACCAAATTTTTCGGTTCGCAATATACTGGTTGGCAATTTTACTTGTGACTTCAGATCAACATAGAGTCGAAGAGGGAAAGCAATTATAGCAAAGGAAAAAAAGGCACAATAGAGAAAAGTGTCAAGAGAATTGTTATTTGAACTTTTCAAGAGGAACAACTTTGCTCTTCAAAATTTTTTCAAATGTGACAGGAAAATAAGAATTGTTCTGAACACGGAGAAACATGGATGGTCAAAGTTACATATCATTAAGCTATTTCCCTTTCGGCGAGCCTCTAGGGGTAAGCGTGACACTAACCGATTCGGGTAGTGTTTTTTAGGTGGATTTAAAGTAAATGGGCTCACCACACCCACGACCGCCAACAGCAGCGCAGTAGTATCAGACGGTCACCCATCAAAGTACTAGCCGCGCCCAACACTGCTTAACTTCAGTGATCTAACGGGAACTGGTGCTTCCAGCGTGGTATGGCCGTTGGTCATAGAGGGTCAAAATTTAGAGAGCCAGTCCGTTCTTTTAGATGGTCTAAAGAGCCATTCAGAATTTAGTCTGACTGTTATAAGAAGGCCAGACTCACTATCAGGGATAAGCAAGGTATTCTTTCGGGATGGTCAATACGATTATCTTGTTTTCACTCATTTCGACGATCCACGGAAGAGCAAATGACCCATCGCGGAGGGTCGACCTGATTAGTTGATGTGAGCGTGTTTATTAAAAATGATTTCATGTGTAAGTCAAATTTCTTTAAAATTAAAATCGATCGTTTATTTTTACACACAATTGCTTTTCCCATTCAATCATTTCAAACAAGCGCGCCAACCTTAACCAATCCGGTTGTCGATGCGATGCATGCAGTGAGAGTTGGGATTGGGAGTACCGTGGCCGTGGTCTAGACTCCAGAGCATTTTCGGAGTGAGTGAATGTCATTGAGCTGTTCAGCGTCAAATTTGCTGTTTATTGAGTTAAATCTGTTTCGTATCATTTTAAACTGCTTTTCGATATTTCAAACATTAGTGGAGAGTGAAGTGCATAAGATTTTTCAACGTCCAATTTGATGCTTCCAAGGGATTTAGGATAAAGGCGTAACTGGAGTTTAGGTATCAATTTTTTATCACCGTGTTGTTTCAAACTGAAAACGTGAAAAACATTTCAGCATTAATTGATGATGCAGAAAGTAAAGAGATGTAGGATATTGGTTTCTGAATTCACTTCAATGTTTGAAATCTTACAATTCAGTGTGACACCGTGCCGTGTCCTTAGCCTCTCGTGCTCCAACAAATATGTTTTCAATGTGCACTGTTTTTGCACATCAAATAATGTCTCATACACCTCACACTCCACAAAAAATAAAAAATGGCTAGGTCGCCTGTCCGAGGAGATCACGTCGACTATTTGATATGACCAAATTGACCCTCTATAAGCAGTGATTCGAGAAATAGTACGCTTGGGACAGCAGTACGTTTTGGACAAAGTGAAATGAAAAATATTGAATCAAGTATAACATTGTATTTACTGGTTAAACATGTTTCTTTTGACTCCAAAGGAACCAAAAAAAATCCACACATTTTTTATTAATTGTTCTTTGGTAAGTTGCGTATTTAACGTTTAAATCGTAAAAAATAACCTTGTGAATAAACGAATTAGTTTTTGAACGACCCAATATGAAATCAAATGTTAATTAACAAAATTGTTTTTTTTTATAGGATGCGCACTTTTTTAAATCATAAGAACAAGATGATAACAATACGCCTTTTTTAATATAAATGCATAATATTAATTATAATAATATAATTGAAACGATACATTTTTAGGGTAGATGAGAATAAAAATAATTGGAAAATGAAGAACCAATTTTATAGTAATATACAAACAAATTCTGTACCTTATTTTGCAATATCTGACAGGAATAAATATAAAATACATTTTATATGTAGAAAAGTTCGCGTTCAGGAAAAAATCGAATGCGAAACACGAGATACGTAATGAAAATGTGTTTGTTAAAGCCGAAGAAGCTTTAACAAAAGAGATCAAACAATCACCAAATTACAGTTGTTGATGCTTTCACCTTTGATTTAAAAAGGTCTGTGTACAAATGTGTGGGAAGTATAAAGACCGAGCGTGTAGCGCGAGGTAAATAGATTATTGAGCGCGAAGCGCGATAACAAACAGATACGCGCCTCTTTTAGGATGTATTTTGTTGAACATTGCTCTTTTCGGGTAGGAAATTATTTATATTTTTTGAAAATCATGCTCTTTATAGACGTCAGTTCTCCAAAACAAAATGAAGAATTTGGGCCCCGTATTATGGTGGGAACGCCATTGACAAAGTGTCACGATCTATATGAGTTTGTGGAGAGTGAAAACGTTCCGTCCATGCACTTAGTGTTTCACACGTTGCTCCTTCTGTATGTTCGGAGGCAGGCCATATTCCTTCGAAAAATAAAATTAAACATCTCTCTGATGTAAATATTTTATAAGATGATTAAGATTTAGATATTACGTACGATATTTTAGATATTATTTTTTATTTATATTTTTCTAGGCTCCATGATCACCTTAAATATGCCTCAAAGACAAGGTGTACCATTATTTACAAAACTCAATAAGTGCGAGTTCAAATGAGCATGTATATGCGGGAACTCCAGTCGCTGACAATTCACCTGAACCTGGCAGTGTCGACACACCTAAACCTGAACCTGATCAAGATTCATCTTCAGGAGAAGAGTACGTGCTTTCATTTAGCAGCGAGGATGAAGCTTGCAGCGAAAGTGCTGAAGCTTTTGAAATTCACACGTCAACTGAATATCCTGAGCCCCATCAAGTTGCTGATGTTAATAGCGTTGTTAAGGTACTAATGTTCTTTAGAAACATTTTGATCTTTGATTAAATAAATAGAAATAAAAGAGTTCAATGTCAATGAATACCTCTCTCAATAAAAATATTAATTTTACATAGTTTTTTATTTGACATTAATTTGCAGCATTCCGCAGTCATAAAGGATGAGAAGATTAATGACAAAGCTTGTTGTCCTTTATTCTTCAAGGAGATAGGACACTTCTCAAGGCACTTGATAAGGCAACACTGAAATCCAGAGAGAGTGAAGAAGATTCTGTCTCTTCCCAAGGGTAGTAAACGGCGAAAGGCGATTATAGGTCTACGGAAAAGTGGAAATTTTGTCTTAATGCAGCAGACGAACACATTAAAGCCTGTCCGTTTACACAACAAGGTTTACGGAGAGAATCAGATATGGAACGTTAACGTGAAAAACTATTTTGCATGTGTACACTGCTTAGGGCACTTCGAAAAAATCCTAATAATGGATGCACAAAAAGACATGTTCAGCGCAAAGTGACAATGCTTGTGTTTCACGTAATCACTTATCTGAATCGCAAACCTTGTTGATTTCAACTGGGATACTGAGGAATTGTTTAAATAGAAGTCGTCTCAACGAGGAAGTGCTCAATATAATGAAAGCGGATCAACTCAGCTATACAGCCAGCAAAGATCCCCTTATTTGTCTGTATTGTAAATTTCATTTAAACAAACATAAACGGATGCAGATGAATGTCACCGTGTCATTTGAACATCTCATTGATGTTTTAAAACTACATTTATATAATAACTTTGTCGTAGCAGTGAAAGTGATAAGCGGGTTTGATCCATAAACGAAAGCATTTCGAGCAGCTTCTTTGGCTTTACACATGGGGAAAAATATTCAAACTTTGTGCCTCGTAGCCGAAAAAGCAGTTATAACTAAAAATCCTCTCTGAAAGCACTTTAGCTCTGACTTTGGTCTTCAATAGAAAAAGAATTGGAGAAGTTCAGTTACTAAAAATTGACACGCATGCTACACAATCATCGGACAGAGTCACTCAGCAGGAAAGCATTGCTGCCTTATCAAATTTAGAAAAGGCATTATGTCACAGCTTCAAACGAGTGGTCGTTTCTGGTTAAGGAAGCGAAGCAGTGAAAATTCTGTGTACCCAACGAATGCAGATGTTTGTAGAAGCATTATTGGATATTCGGAAAAATAAAAGCATTGTGCCTAAATCCAATGAATACCTTTTCGCTGCACCTGGATCAGAAAATGGATGGATAAACGGAGGTTCAGTCCTTTGGCGATCGGCAAAGATATCTGGTGCTGAAGATCCCGAACACCTCACAAGCTCCAGGCTTTGTAAACAAATCGCAAATATTCTCCAATTTATGAATTTTGAAAAGAGCGAAATAGAGCAAATGGCCAAATTCATTGGGCATACAGGAAAAACTCACATGGATTTCTATAGGTAAGATTGCAAAATATAAAATAAAAAATTTGATGAAACTTATATTTCTTGTTAACTGAAGTTTTCTATTTTATTTATTCTCAATAAACTGAAGTTTCTGACCTTTTTCAGGATACCCGATGACGTTTACCAAACTGCAAAAGTTGTCAAGGTGCTATTTGTAAGGGATGCATGCAAAGGGGAGAAATTCAAGGGAAAAATATTGCAGGCTGTTCAATTGAGAGAAGACGAATTTTGCATAGATGATGATGGTGCGACGTAGAATGAGACTAAAGAAAACATATTCTTCCAAAAAGAATTATCTTCGAAGCAGGACACTATTAAGACTAGGACTTCCGATTGTCAGAAATCGGGGGATGCAAAGTTAACAAAAAAAAACTTCCTGAATCACAAAAGGAAAAGTCTGCTGCGTCTACTCGTTTACAAAAAATCGGGGACAAGAGTCTGCTGGTCCCTAGAGCCAAAACAACTGGTTTTGCACCACTTGGAAAATCACGTTGTTAAAAAAAAAATTGCCCAAAAAGGACGAATGCTTTAATGTAATTGCAAAAAGTGGCGAGTTGATGAAAGGAGTTTAATTTTTTCTTATCTGTAGTGCTTTTTATAATAATTGAATTTTTTATTTATTTTTTACGATTAAGACAAAAACTACGCACACTATAAAAAATAATTTAGAACAAATTTGCAGATATTTTTTGTTGTACCAATTTTTGTCGAATCATTTTTTTGTGGCTTGTGTCTTTTTTCCAAAAATTAAACTTTTTTTATTTTAAGTGTATTATTTATGATTAAAACAAAAACTACGTTCCTATACGAAATAAATTATAACAAATTTTTAGATCTTTCTTAGGTTGAACAACTTTTGTCTATTAATTAATTTCGTATTTGCGTCATTTTTCCAAAAATTTAATTTTTTTATTTTTAGTGTAATTCTTACGATTAAAACATAATCTAGGCGTTCCATTGAAAAATGATTAATAACATATATATAGATTTTTTTATTTGAACAACTTTTGTCTAATAATTTTTTTCGTGGCTTGTGTCTTGATCCCAAAAATTAAAAATTTTTATTTGAAATGTATTGTTTACGGTTAAAACAAAATCTACGCTCCCTATAAAAAATAAATTGTAACACATTTTTAGATCTTTTTTGGTTGAAAAAATTTCGTCGATTTATTTTTTTCGTATCTGTGTCATTTTTCCAAAAATTTAATTTTTTTATTTTTGTTGTTATTTATTACGAGTGAAAAAAAACTGGGCGTCCTATCGAAAAATGAATGATAACATGTATATTGATCTTTTTTCGTTGAACAACTTTTGTGTATTAATTTTTTTTTCGTGGCTTGTGTCTTCTCCAAAAATTAAACTTTTTTATTTTAAACGTTTTCTTTACGATTAAAAAAAACTACGCTCCCTATACAAAATTAATTATAACTAATTTGCAGATATTTTTTGGTTGAATAGTTTTTGTCTATTAATTATTTTCGTATTTGTGTCAGTTTTCCAAAATTTGATTTTTTTATTTTTATTGTTATTTTTTACGATTAAATCAAAATCTAGGCGTCCCATTGAAAAATGATTAACAACATATAGTCCAAGAGCTGGTGACGTTTTTCCTGAAGTGGGAGTATAAGTCCTAGTTTGTGGCGGATATATCTGGGAAATGACCCTTCTTTCGAAACCCATAAATGCCAGATGCCATGCCTGGGGCGTTTGGGCACCTGAGCTATGTGAAAAAATTGGAAATCGGCAGTGACAGTATAAGAGCCAATTTTGTTCTAGGATCGATTATTGGCACCCCAAGTTTATTATTATGCAATCGCCAGACCGATAACTTGGGGATAACCTACTGCCAGACTCGATAATTATCAATAAAAAAACTTGGATTTTGCAGTGAGGGTATAAGGTCTGGCATTTTTAATAACATAAAGAATAGTATTCACAGGTAGCATTCGTAAAACGACAGACCGAAATTCCGGGAATAACACCTTGAAAATAAGTTTGAAAATGAATAATTTTCCTCGAAAGTGTGGGTTAGAGCGGGGGCCGAGGGACGTTGCCGGCAGTCGCCGTCGCCGTTATTCCCTCCACTCAGCCTTTTACCCTGACGCGGCAGCTCCCTCGTCCCTCGGTCAAACTTAATTTTCAAGGTGTTATCCCCGGGATTTGGGTCTGTCGTTTTACGAATGCTACCTGTCAATACTATTCTTTATGTTATTAAAAATGCCAGACCTTATACTCTTACTGCAAAATCCAAGATTTTTTATTGATAATTATAGAGTCTGGCAGTATGTTATCCCCAAGCTATCGGTCTGGCGATTGAATAATAATAAACTTGGGGAATCAATAATAGATTCTAGATGAAAATTGGCTCTTATACTGTCACTGCCAATTTTCAATTTTTTTCACCTGGCTCAGGTGCCCAAATGCCCCAGGCAGGGCGTCTGGCATGTATGGGTTTTGAAAGAAGGGTTATTTCCCAGATATATTAGCCACAAACTAGAACTTATACTCCCGCTTGACGCAAAACCTCACCAGCTCTTGGACTAATATTGTAACCTTGTAAAAGTGCTTGCATGCAGGTTAACTATGTATAAGGTGAATTTTACCTTATAAAATTAATTAATTCAAATTATATAAGAGAAGGGACATTTTGGAGAAAGAAAATTCTATGTTCTCAATAACATGAATTTATTAATAAAAACCTACTCTACTTTGTAATTACAATACTCTTCCCTATCATCTAGCTATCTTAAAATGTAGTCCTAGACTCTCAATATTGTTTTTTATTCGCACTTAAATTTATTTAATTTTCTAACATTTTCTCTAATTGATCACACACATAGGGGAGACCACCCTACAGTAGATAATGATCCTACAGTAGATAATCATTAATTATAAGCACAAATATAAGTAAATTATTAAATTATAATTTTAACGTATTAAAATGTATCGTCTCTTAACTATCAATGACATAAAATTAATTTTTTTACATACATTGGTATTTTAAATTCATAATTATCTTCTGTAGGATCATTATCTACTGTAGGGTGGGCTCCCCTACAACTCAATTTTAATATTCAACATAAACTTATTCGCAATATAATTTCTTTTTAGTTTTTCAGGTAACGCGATATGAATCTGCAATTACTAATTTCTCTCTCTTTCTCTCTCTCTCTAAATTTATTGTGACGCTTTGATTCTTTATCATTCTACGAATATTATAAGTAAATCATTATACCATACTACGTAAAATTTCAATAAAAAATGATAGTTATTTTTCCTCTTCAAATATACCAGCAGGTATTCAAATTCTTTTGTCTAAGGTCAATGGCCGATCTAGCAATATAATAACTTCTCATAAGGGCTTTTCCAGAGCATAAATGAACTACGTACTGTCACCTTTATAAATCAGGACACACCGGTGTCAGTGATAATTACTGTAATCTTCATTTCGAATTCATATTTCCAGGTGATTATCATTATAGTCTAATCCTATTGTATTAACAAAAGGGCTTATATTGCCGTGATTATGATCCTACGCAGGTAAGTGCTACCGTCGTGCGGAATACGCAACGCTACGTGCCTTCTTGCAGACCTGAGTCGAGTAATCCTCAGACTGCAGGTGTATGCACTCTTCGTCTAAAAGAGAGAGAGAAAGAGAGAGAGAGAGA
>CAKNWW010336459.1:0-19712 GCA_932074435.1 Andricus kollari | reverse complement strand
AGGCTTAACAAACCCAAAGTCACAGTGGCTTCAGAGTGCGCAACGCTGCTGTGGATACGTCATGTTCAGGAGAATTTTACGGGACTTCAGAGTTACGAAGGATAAAAATATGGTTACTGTGTGATGCCTTGTATATTTACGTGTGAATGATACACAATTATACACTAATAACGACTTTCATATATTCGACTTATTTCCGCTTTTTTAGCTGTTTCGGACAACTGTGCGCTACCGCGGCACCTGACCTGACGGACTGGCTCGCACCAACGCAGCTGCCAATCGATGGTCGCCCCCCACCATGTCCTACCCGACTACAGAAGTCTTGGCTGCTGGTCACTTCCGCAGATGTAGAATACGCCTATGTGAGGAAAATGTATTGAGAACTTGGATCTTTCACGGGAGGAATGATTAACTTCTACTCGTCAATTATGTACTAGATGTGGTGGAGCGTATTTTAAACAAAGAAACTCATTACTCCTGGAAATTTATTTCATTGTGTTGACTTTACGTATTTTAATTTTTTGTAGAATGGGCTTCACGTTCATCAGACTTCACTCCCTTTAATTTCTTTTTGTGGATCTACAAAAGAATTGTACAACTCGTCGGAGGTGTTCATCCATAAACGCTGCAAAATATAAAAATAAAATATTTGACAAGTCAGCTTCAAGTCTTCAAAGGCGACTTGTTTAAATATCGTTTAAAAAATTGCTATTTACTTACGAAATATTCTTCGAACTTTGTTCCGCATCAAATTATTTTGCATACAAAGTAAATTCTTACTTCGTTATAGCATTATCTTTTATGGTAAAATACTTCGGAATTTATGGGTGCTAGACAAAAAATGTATCATTTTAGACCAGGAGATTTTAAAAAAAGAAAGATTTCCGAAGCGCCTAAAATATAAAAAATGGTGATCATCATTAACTGTTATTTGGAATGAATATTGATACACTGACGTTACTCGTCACGCTCGACTGAGCAAGTCTCTCTTCGGCGCCGCGGCTCCTCTCATCACCACGACAACTTTGCGATATTCTATGTCCATATCGTTAAGATATCTTTACGATATCGTAAAGACACCTTCACGACATGGTCATAGGATGTCATAAAGTTGTCGTAAATATGTCCTAACGATGTCGTAAAGACTTCGTCAAATTTGGTGTGCCCACTGGGAAAATAAAACAAATAGGTGATTGTGTACAGCTACAGAATGATCTGGAAAATTTTTATGAATGATATTTGAAGAATAAGCTGCCGTTTAATCTATAAAAAAACTTAATTGGTAACGTATTCTAGAACGGTGACTCCAATAATCTTTAATTAAGAAATCAATAACGTTTAATTAAATAGAGTAGAATCCACGTGCTATCTAGGGATACATTTTAACTCGCAATTATTTGTTCAGGACGTGTAATAGTTTTAAGAAAAGGGAATCGTTAATAACTAGAGTATGCATCTGTGATATCGTCACGGAAATTCGTATCACATGCGGAGACACTTGAAGGGATACATAAGAGATTTTTGAGGTATTTAGTATTTAAAGGGGAGGGTATTTATCCTAAAAAGGCTAGCTCATACCTTATACTTTATACACGGTTTAATATAATGCCGTTGGAAGATAGAATATCACTTCACTACCTAAAAATGCTATTCAAAACATTACAGGATCAAATTAACGGTCCATTTCTACCTAAGGCTCATGTAGGGGGTAATGTAAGCTAGAAAACTCACCTGAAAAAATAAATTCGATAAGCTAGCTGAACGAATGATTATCGAGTGGCAATTTTGTTCCTCTTGGAAGCTCAAATACATATTTGAGGCGGAAAGTCCCTGCGGATCGTCAACACTTGCGATAAATATGTAAAATTCCTTAAATATCGCATCTCCAAATCAGCCGAAAAAATAGACTTCTGGCGCGATACTCAAAATAGAAAAATTATTCGAACAGACATGTCACGTACGAATAACAACAAAAATAATATATTGCTGCCTAGTAACAAGGTTACTAGTATTAAATTTTTTTTAAATCACTGATCCTTTATTGTTTATGTGGGTCGCTTTCCCTATTGTCGGTCAGAGAATTGTTGTCCAGAAAATCTCAATTACGCAAGACAAGGGATTTGGTGAAGCCAAAATGAAAGATTTTCTTGAGTCTAGATTCCCAAAGAAGATAAAATATATTTGGTGTAGCGTTAAACAAAACATTCCAGGATCACAAAAGGCATCAGTACAAATGAGTGGTTAAAACGATACAGCTTACCAAGTGATATTTCCTTATACTACCGCTGGTGGTTGATCGGAAATCTGAAACAAGAAGGAACAAATGCTTTCTCCATTTGTTTTCAAATTGTCAGCTAAATTAAGCGGGCCAGATTAGAAATTTGGTGCCCTTATTATCTAATGTTAATAAGCTGTAGTTCCTTTTCACGTTCGCAGCACACACACGAACACCTAACACTCCAAAAATTCGCTTTTATGAAAAATATAAAAATATCTATTTGCCATGAAAGGAAACTATAGTCGCTACGAGCAAATTGTTCCTTTTCGTTTTGAGATTCGAAAAGGTGCAGTTCGCTCTAGACTAATTCTTGAAATTTCGTTTTTTTTTCACAGGCTGAATTCAATCCTGCCTTCCGTCAACAGGAAGATAATTTTTATTTAACGTCCGCACGATTGAATTAAACCCTTTCCTGCACTAGATCCCATCACGCCTATTTAGGCCGATCACTCCCGTTATTGATTAGACTAAATTTTCTTAACGAGGATAGGAGGTGTAGTGGACTTACTAAATTTCGACTAGATTCAAATAAGGCAAACTAAACGGTCCGAACGCGGACGGGCGAGACTCTAACGCTCTAACAAGAATAGTTTTGGTTGGTACCAGGTAGCTCGAGAGACTGCGATGATGATTTTGATGAGATGTAGCTCGTACGATCATAAGGGAAGTAATTATGGTAGTGATTTTCGCAAGGTAAGGAGGATCTTGGGTAGGAGTGGAAGAGATGTCGTGTGACTCATAGTTGGGTTCTGATAACTTGCAGAAGCCATGTGCATTGTCTTCTTATCTAAGTGCATATGAGACAGGAACTTCGTCAGCGTTCAGACTCTGGAGCCTCGAGTCTTTCATGGTGAATTAATCAAATTTGACATTTTTAAGGAAAACCCTTAATTCATCGACTTCTTCCAGACGATTTATTCAGCATTTCGCACATAAAAAATGACGTTAAATCAAGAATATTTACATCCCGAAATTTCTATTCGTATCAATCAAATTCGTAATCAAGAGGGATATGATTACAGGATCGAGGTTTTCAACCAGAATATGATTTTGGTATTTATTATACTCGACCATAATTTTAAATTATTTAAATGATTAATATGATGCGATTGATACAGTTAATCAATCACAAATATAATTAATTATTGATTAGTTGTCAGCGCATAATTATCACCAATTATTTGGAGTCCCATACTCTATGGGCATAAACAGGCCTTGTCGGTAGGCTGAACGAAGCACGTGGCTTTGTTTTGACGTTTGTACCCATGCCTTGGTCAATTAAAACACACGAGAGTAGAATCGTGAGGCTCGGAATGAGATAAATATTGGAATGAGAGAAAGGGAGTGGAAGGTAGTTTATGCTCGGCCGGGACACACCGCCTCGCAGCCGCATGTGCATTATCGCTCTTTTTAAGTCATTCTCTTTTTATCATGCGCGTGTGGTCTAATTTTAAATCCTTAATGTAAAAGATTTCTTTGTCTCGAAGCCAGCTCGCTGACTAATCAGTCTAGAGCTCAGGAATGCAACATGATCGGTGCTATCGCAAGCTCTAGGATTACATGCGTTGAGAGGTGCGACTTTGTATCTGCGTTGTAGTCATGATTTTAACACAGTGTGAAATAATATTTCACACTGAATCAAAATCAGACTTAAAATTAAATTTACCCAGCATCGCTCGTAACACATATATAGGAATAATAATTTTTTTAAAGTTATAATCAATTATTGAAAACCATGACAAATGTATTTTCTTGGAAAATATATTTTTATAAAAACACTAAATGAAGTAAAAATACATTGAATGTAAAATAATGACACAAAAAATTCCAAAATATAACTTTACAGATACCCCCTGACTTTTTGAGGTAGTTTCCTGACTAGGGGTTGGTATTCTCACATCACCCTTAAAACACACCTAACTTAAAACCTGTCCGAATTTGCCTGAAAAAACTCCGTGAATATTTGTCAATCTTATAAATGGGAACTTTTGTCGGATAAATTTGGTTGTTCTAACATCCCCGTGAACATCCCCTTTAAAACCCAAGCAGTAAGATTCGTTTCTATAAAGGTGGACAAATTGTGGGAATATTTAGCCATCTTATTCTTAGAGAAACAGGACCATTTTCGAAAATAATTGAACTGGTAGCCTCTCCGATTTTTTGAGGTGGTCAAAAATATTCATATCTTTTTTTGGTTTTCAGAGTGAGTATCCCTTGCTTAGATAAGGGATAGACATTCTATCATCCCCTTAAACCCACCCACACAGTCAGATTCGCTTCTACAAAGTACCTCTAAATTCTATATAGCTGGAAAGATTCGGGGAATATTTCCTCTTCTTATCCTTGGGAGAAAGAACAATTTTTTTAATATTCAAAGTTATTGCCTGTCTGATTTTTCGGACAGGTTTTAATTTAGTTGTGTTTTTAGGGTGATGTTAGAATATCAACCCTTAGTCTGGAAACTCCCTCGAAAAGTCAAGGGGGTATCTAATATTTTATTTCGCAATTTTTTGAGTGATTATTTAGATTCAATGTATTTTTCGTTCATTTAGTATTCTTATAAAAATATATTTATCAATAATATACATTTGTTATTATTTTTAATAATTTATTACAACTTTACAAAAATTATCACTCCTGTGTCTGTTGGAATAATTATTCTATTTTGAATATCGCGCCAAAAGTCTATTTTTCGGCTGCTCCGAAGGTGCGATATTCAAGGAATTTAACATATTTATCGCAAGTATTCACGATCCGCAGAGACTTTCCACCTCAAATATGGATCTGAGCTTCCAAGAGAAAAAAGAATTGCCCCCGATAATCATTCCTTGCGCTAGCATTTAGAATTTATTGTTTCAGGTGAGCTTTCTAGGTCACATGAAGCTTACATGCGCCTCAATAGACTTAATTTATCGAGTGCCTCAGTTTGATACACGATCTCAAGAGCCTTTCTATATTAAAACTGGACTTGCATGTTGGTGGCGGTAGTGATAACGTGTTCAGTGACAGATGGTGAGAGGATTTTACAGAATTTGTGTGGAAGTTGTGAGTGGAGTGTGAGGGTGGAAGCCTAGAAGGTGAGTGGGGTTGTGCGGGGTGAATTGTGGAGATAAACAGTAATTTTCAGGGTAGGTGTGAGGTGGTATTTAGCTATTTAGAGAAAGTGAGGTTAGGTTGGCAAAGAGTCAGGGGAGTTTGTTATCAGGAGTCTGGGGCCTTCTAGGGGTCAAGGGGGGTTCTCGCAGAGTGGGGGGATCTCAAGGGAGATAAAGCGGTGTATGCAAGGGCTGTGAGGAATTGAAAAGAAAAGAAAAAAAGAAATAAAGGGAAAATTTGGCGGCAATAGACGGCACTATTCTCCAGAGACGTCTGTCGGTTGCGGAGGGGACTGCATGGAGAGATCCCAGTTACCGACGGCAGAGCGGGAGGAGGGCAGCGAGAGTGCTGGCAGTGCTGGTAGTGAAATTGACGGGGAGGAAGTTTTCCACGTGTCACGACGGCCAGCAGTGCGTGGTCAAGCGCAAGTGACGGGGAGGATCTCTTGAAGAGGAAGAGAGACAGCTAAGGGAGTCCGGAGAAAAGCGAGGCAGATGGAAGGCATAAGGGAGGTCTTGAGAATCAGAGATGAGAAATGGGGACAGGAGAGGAAAGAGCTGAGGGAGAGAGTAGAAGTGTTAGAGATGGGTAAGAAAGAAAAAGACGTTAAAATAAAGCAGATGGAAGAGGAGATTGGGGGGTGGAGGGGAAGGATGGAGAAAAGGCTTGGGAAGATGGAGGGCAGGGCGGAAAGGGAAATAGTTGACGGAGGTGGGGGGGGGGGGGCGAGATTAAAGGTATTTGGGAGAGGGTAGAGAATATGATAAAAGATAAAGTGGGAGTGCGTAGGAATGAAAAGGAGGAGAGGGTGGATAGGGAAAGGATAAAGGCAATGGAGGCTGGAGAGAAGAGAGAAGGCAGACAGGAGAGACAATATTGTGATAAAAGGGTTGAAGCTAAAGAGCGGTGAAGAAAGGGAGGGCGTGGAAGCGCTGGGACAGAGCATAGGGTGGGGTTAAGGGATGGTAGGGAAAGTTAAGCTGAAGGGGAGTCGCTGGAAGAGATAAGGGAGGATTTAAAATAGAAAGTGAAAGGTTGCGTGCAAGAGAAGGTATTCAAAAAGAAGAAGGAAGGAATGGTGAAGTCGTGGTTGGATAGGAAATGTAAAAAGATGAAAAGGAAGGTGAAGAGGAAGTACAAGAAGCGGAAAGAGGGTACAGCGGAAAGGAGGAGTACGTAGAAATGAGGAAGGAGTTTAGATTGATGTGTAAGAAGAAAGAACAGGAAAATGAGAAAGATCTGGAAGAGGAGTTACGAAATATTAAGACAGAGGAGGATGTCTGGAAGATAATAAATAGGCTTAGAAAGCGTAGAGTGAATGCAAGAAGATAGGGAGTGAGGAGTGGAGGGAGTTTTTTAAAGAATCATGTCAGGGATTAGATTCAAGGAATAGGGATGGTGGGAGTAGAAGGACGCGGGAGGCAGAGATGGAGGAGTTGGATGATGAGGAGAGAGAGAAACAGATAAGGAAGTTAAGAAGGTCAAAAGCAGCAGGGCTGGATGGGGTAGAGAACGAAGCATGGCTGTTTAGCACACAAGAGGTTAGGGAGAGGCTGCAGGAGGTGGTGAAGAAAGTATGGAGGGGAAAGTATGGGTGGTGGCGGAGAGGCTGTGGAAGGATCTCGAGATGAAAGGAATATTGCCGGAGACGCAGCCGGGCTTTAGTGCGGGTAGGACTACTATTGAAAATATCTACGTTCTGCAGCACGTGGTAGATATAGAATTAGCGAAGAAGGGGTCGAGAGTGTACGCGTTTTTCATGTATCTCAAAGGCGCGTTTTCTTCGGTGGATAGGGGAAGGTTGTGGGAGGCGATGGAGGATAGGGAAGTGGAGAGAGGCCTGAACGAGAGGGTAAAGGAGATATATGAAGAGACCAAAGATAAGGTACGAGGATGGGAGGGGATTGCGGAGGGATTCAAGATGGATAGGGGTTTAAGGCAAGGGTGTTCGCTTAGCCCAATGCTTTTTGCTATTTTGGTTGCGGATATGGAAAGTAATCTGGAGGGCGGGGTGGTAGGAGGGGTCAGGATAGGAGGAGCTAGAATTTGGTCACTAGCGTATGCAGATGACATAGTGTTGCTGGCAAGAAGCGAGGAGGCCTTAAAGGAGACGATGAAGCGGTTGTGGGGATACCTGGATAAGAGCAGGTTAGAACTGAATGCGGAAAAGTCCACGGTTATGGTGTTCAGAAAAGGAGGTGGGAGGGGAGTGGAAGTGGAAGGGAGAGGAGGTGCAGGAGGTGAAAGATTTTTTGTAACTGGGCTTGGTGTTTCGGAGGAATGGGGGAGTGGATTGTCACATAAAAGAGAGAGTGAGGAGGGCAAATGTGGTGATGAGGCAGGTTTGGGGGTTGGGAAAGAAGTTATTCGCAAATGATTTTGAAAGGAGAATGACATTGTTTGACTCACTAGTGATCAGTGTGCTATTGTATGGCGTAGAGGTATAGGCGTGGAAGGAAAGTGAAGAGGTAAATAGTACACAGGAGAGGTATGTAAAGTGGACATTGGGGTTGACAAGGAACACGCCTTGTTATATTGTCAGGAGGGAGACGGGGAGACGAGTGTAGGGATTTTAGCGGAGAGTCGGGCGTTTAAATATGAGGAGAACAGAAGAGGGGGTAGGAGGATGGAGGCTGAAAGGGAAAGGTATTTTAGAACGAATGGACTGCAGATGAATGAATTAAAAAGGATTCACGAGGAAGGAAGGAAAGTATATGAGTTGGTTAAGAAAAACGACATGGAGAGAGAGAGAGAGAGAGAGAGAGAGAGAGAGAGAGAGAAGACAGCAGGGCAAGATAATGAACTGTGTGAAAAGGGGTATGCAAAAGTGGAGCACTGGTTGGAGGAGTGTGTAGAGGTGGAAAGGAGTGAAATGAGCATGGAGGTATTGATGCATGAAAGGAATGAGAAGGAAGCATTGTAAAAAGTAGAGGAAGTAGATATAAGTAGTATGTAAATATTGTAACTAGTAGATAAGCATTAGGTAGTAGACGCGGAAGCGAGAGATTAGGGACATGCGAGCGAGGCGAAGCGAGGAAGGCAAGGCGATAAGAGCGTGCGATCCTAGAGATAAGGTATGGATGGATGTTAGTTTAAGGGTTTAGTTTTAAAGAAAATTATGTAAAAAAACAGGAAATTGTAAGCAAGTCAATTTTTTGATGACAAGCGGCTGAAGAATAAACGTTTATACTATTAATATATTGAAACTGATAAGGCAAGTAATGCTTACAACTTTCTGGTACAGGATATGTGTAAGTTGATGAATGATTTGTGCAAGACTCACACTGTATCATTTGTTTTTTTAACTCTACAATGAATAAATTCAAAAAAATTGAAATTTAAGAATCTTAAATTAGATTACAATCGAATTCAAAATCCCATTTAACGTCCAACATTCAACTCAATGTATAAATTCCTGAAAAAATGAGAAGGCAACCAACCAAATCCCCTTCCTTCTCTTTTTTATACCTTTCGTCATTTTTTATTTTTATTAATTCGGAATCACAATAAGAAAACATGGATAATATTCACCAACGTTTCGGTTACCTTCTCATTTTTCTTTCCTCTTTTTTATGTTTGTCCAAAGAAACAAATTTTTATTTTGTTTTCAGGAATTGGAATAGGAGCATTTTGTGATGTTTGTCCAAATTTAATCGTAAGATTCTTGGTTTATTTTCAGGAATTTATACATTGTTTTAAAGCAATTGCAATAAAATTTATACTAAGTAGAAAGTAAAGGTAAAATAAAATACTGCAATCTGACTCTATGAAGTTTAAGAGTGATACGTAGATACAAAATGTACTTTAAGCATATTTTAAGGCTAAAAGAATCCCTGCAATTAGTTTGAAACCTGCTGGGCTTTCAATAAATATGTGTATGAATATGTGAATCTCAGAAGACTGAACATTGGAGATTAAACGACAGGTTGATTCGAGGGTAAAGAACTTCGATAATAAACATCAGTTTAGAGGAAGCTGTACCAAAATATCAAGCAATGACCGATAAAGCAATACAACATAATCGTGCTATTGATGTTCTTACATAGTCTCATGATGACCCAGTGGGCACCAAATTTGACGACCTCTTTACGACATCTTTATGACAACTTTACGACGTCCTATGTCCATGTCGTTAAGGTGTCTTTAAGATATCGTAAAGACATCGTCAGATCGTACAACATCTTCATGATATCGTAAAGACATGTTAACGACATGGACATAGAATGTCCTAAAGTTGTCGTAAAGATGTCGTAACGACGTCGTAAAGACATCGCCAAATTTTGTGCCCACTGGGTCGATCTATTATCACCAAATCCTCAGAGGCAGATAGCCTGATTCAACCAGATGCAGAAGCAGAGGTTTATAAACCATGAAGGCGATCAAAATGGACATACCTTATGAACAGAGATGTTATGCGCTTTTATTTTTTTACGGAGAAAAGTCCGAAAAAATGAAAACCTAAACAACAAGGTTTTTTCCGATGCATTTAAATGAAGAACTAACTGCGTTACTCGGGCAAACTCTTTTGTTTTTAATATTGGATTTATATATCGAATTTCAGGAAGTTAAAGCAATCTAAATTAACATAAACTTCACGAAGCTAAAAGATTCTAAAGCATTAAATCCATTGACCGTTTCAAAATTCACACTTCACTTCAAAGACGAATATCTGTGCAGAAACCGAATCTACGACTTTGAAATTATAATTATCTTAAAGTGTAGAAAATGTTGCGTTGAAACAGCCTGCGTCGAAATTATTTTAATAAACGAGTCAAAAAATATTTGGCTTCAAAATTTAAAGTTTTTTTTAGCTAAATGAACATTTTGAAATCTTGAGTGCAAGTCTTCGACAAATATAGAAAAGAGTTCTTAAAAATTTGAAAAAAAATTATGAAATCAAGAATAAATCCGGGTAAGAGCTACCACGGGGTTCGTATCCAGCCTCTTGACCTGCCGTCGGGGGACCTATTGTTTCAGCCGAGTCGAGCGCTGGCCGTGCAGTCTTGTTCAACAAGACGCAAGGCTTGCACTGCGAACCCTCTGTAGTATCCATCGTCGCGATACCAGCACTGTAGACTGCTGGTACCCCAATTTTTCCAAATTACTAGAACCACGCCACATATGTGTTAGGACATGTGTTCCTGGTTCTATGTATTTTTGTATGGATATTTAAAAATTCAACAAACTATCACTTATAGGAGATCTTCTATCTTTATCTGGGCCACGTAGAAGAAAGTTGCATCCTTTGTAGCCTTCTTCTTTCTACAATCTCGTGTGCCACATCGGTATATGAGGTCTTTTTTCTTCCCATTTTTTTAAAATGAGAAATTCCTCCACACAGATCGCAAAATCGAGTTTTTTTTAGAATTACTCATCTATTAAGCACGTCGCCAAATTTTGTGCCCACTGGGTATTCACCAGAGAGACTTTTCTTAGCATAGTAGAATAAATTAATCTGAAAGATACTCTTACTTAATTCTGTAAAAAATTGAGCCTATTCGTTGAGAAATAGCCAGACTCTAAATTTTTAAATCAAAATTGTTCAAATAATTCATAATTCTTGTAAATTTATAAAGCAACATAGAAAAGAGTTATCGGAAGGATATTCTTAGTTAATTCTGTAAGAAAAATGGAGCCTATTCGTTGAAAAAAGGCCAAGGTCTGAATTTGTATATGAAAATTGGTAAAATAATTGATACTTCTTGGGAATATACCAAGCATAGAAAAAAGTCACCGAAAAGATATTCTTAGTTGACTCCTGTTACGTCCTAGAAGGGTAATTAGGAGTACAAACACAGTGGTCAGGGTACCCAGTGGGCACAAAATTTGGCGACGTCTTTACTTGACGATGTCTTTACGATATCGTAAAGACACCCTAACGACATGGACTTAGCAAGTTGTGAAGACACTGGGAGGATCCTGATTTATCTACAGAATGGAAGGTTCTGGACTAAGGGAACAGATTCAGGGACAAATGAATGTGTAAGGGATACAAAATAGAAATAAGTAATAGACATTTATTGAATGATCAATATAGCAAATAGGGAATGACTTACAAGAAGCTTAAGGGAGAAACGGCTCTAGGGATTGTGCAATAATACTCATAAGGAAGATGAAAGGGTGATAACAAATCGGTGGAAGTGAGTACGTTGAGATGAGAGAGATTGTAGATTTGTTAAATGCAGGATTCATTGGTTACCTTGTGATAAACTGAAGAGTAATCCAAATGTTTCACTTATTGATGGTAATAAAATTCACACAGAGTTGAATGGGAATTGGAATTTAATCTCCACTTCAGGGACGAAGTCGAAACGGATGAACTGTCGACTTGAAGAAACTCGTTGAACCCTGGTACTTGAACAAGAGCGTCTGGAATTTGGTTTTAGTAGACAGCGGTAGGGACTTCCAAATGAAAGACTGAAGATTGAAGCGCCTTGATTACAGATTGTACCAGCAGTGCTCCTGCATTGCAGACTGAAGTACTGGATTGAGACTGAGACTGGTTGAACTTGAATTTGAGACTGGGACTAAAGGTTGTCGGGTCCTTGGCGAGAAGGTCTGAAGTTTGGATATAAATTCACGACAAGTAACAGCAGCGTTTCCGTACTACCAAGACTGACTAAAGCGTGCAAGATACCTCCTTTTATACTCTCCATAGCAGAGGTCCACGTGTAATCGATAATACTTTGAGTGGGTGCAGTTATTTCCACCCTCTGCCACGTGTGATGAGTTCATTCCCCAAAAGTTCTTTGACCCAAGGGTTCATTGACCGGAGAGCTCATTGATCCAAAAGCTCGTTAAGAATTAATTACCACAGAGTTCGTTGATACAAAGGTTGATTTTTCTCCCTAATCCGATGCGTGTGTATGTGTGTGTCCAATGGTTTCCCACATTCCACTAATCAATATCTTGCAGATACCGCCATACGTATGAGTGCCAATCTTACTTCTGGTAATTTCCTTAGGTAATTTCCCTTAATTTAAAATGGTTGACAATTGTAGGTTCACGACGTAGTACGTGGCACTCTGTTTTCTTTAAAGATAAATGAGCCATGGGTAAACACATTTTTTTAATTTTCGAAACTTCTTTAAATTCCAAAAACAATTCAAATCTTAATGTTTTCCAATAAAAATAGCACAGATAAATTTATATTTTCAACTGTTTAAGATTTCAATAACAGTTACAATTAGAAGGACGTTATATCATTTGAAAATGTAACTGAAAGTTAAATAAAATAATATTATAAACCTTCATAATTTTTTATCGTTAGTTAAAATTATTTTAGAAAATCTTAAAAAAGCACAATATCTTTTTATTGAAGAGATTATTAAAATACTGGAAGCAATTGATAAAAAGAAATCTTTTTACCATTATTAAAATTTGTACTCGTTTTTTTATTCTTATTAGATATATTGTGCATATATTTTCTTATAAAAATGAATGTGTTTAAAATGTTCAAGTGGCTTTGAGTTCAATATTATAGTTCAGATAGAAAAGTTGTGCTTATTTTTAAAAAGGTTATAGCTGCATATACGTTTTAACGTAAGCTAAAAAATAGCCAAACTCTGAATTTGTTTATGTAAATTGTTTAAATAATTAACGAATATTTTAAATTTCCAAGGTATCATAATTATGCATAATTATGCAAAAGAAATTGAGCCTATTCCTTGAAAAGTAGCCAAACCCTGTATTTGCTTATTACGATTGTTTAAATAATTAACAATTCTTGTACAGTTGTAAAGTATAATATCAAACAGTCACCAGAAAAGCATTCTTAGTTGATTCCCTTATAAAAATAAGCCTTTTCGTTGAAAAATAACCAAACTCTGAATTTCCTCACAACAATTGTTTGAATAAATAAATCATAATTCTTTGGAATCTGTAAAGTGCCATAGAAAAGAGTCATCGCAACTATATTCTCAGACAAATCGGTGAAAAATTGAGCCCATTTATTGAAAAACAAAACTTACTATAAAGAAATCTTAGTTTTAAATCAATAATTTTTGGTAATTTGCAAAACATCATGAAAAAAAAAATCGAAAAGACATTCTTAGTTGACTCCGTAAAAAAAGTGTGCCTATTTCTTGAAAAAATGAATATGTTATGAATATGTTATTAATTTATTATTAATATGCATATATATATATTATTATATTATTTATATTTATTATATATTATATTATTATATATATTATATTTATTATTTATATTTATTTATATTTATATCATTTATTTATTATATTATTATTATATATATTATATATATTATTATTATTTATTAATAATATGTTATTAATGCCAACGGCCATACAACGCTGGAAGCACCAGTTCCCGTTAGATCACTGAAGTTAAGCAGTGTTGGGCGCGGTTAGTACTTGGATGGGTGACCGTCTGATACTACCCGATTCGGGTAGTGTCACGCTTACCCCAAGAGGCTCGCCGAAAGGGAAATAGCTTAATGATATACAATATACAATATGTTGTTAAATGAATATGTTAATGAAAACTGTGTAAATAATCAATAATTATTGTAAATGTGCAGAGTATCGTAGAAAAGAGTTATTGGGAATACATTATTGGTGATTCCGTAAACAAGTTGATCTTATTCGATGAAAAAAGTCCAAACTCCTAATTTGTTGAAATACTTGATAATTCTTGTGAATTTGCAAAGCTTCATAGAAAAGATTCGCCGCAAAAACATTCTTACTTTACTTGTTTTAATTGAGCCTATTCGTTGAAAAATAGAAAAACTCTGAATTTGCTTATAAAAATTGTTTATATAATTAATAATACTTCCAAATTTGCTAAGTATCATATCAAGTAGTCACCGGAAAAGCTTTCTTAGTTTATTCCGTTAAAAAAATTAACCCTGTTCGTTGATAAATAGCCAAACTGTGGATTTCGTTTAAATTGCCAAATAGCATCTTCTTTCAAGTAATAGTAATGAAACTTTTATTTCTCACATATTCCATACCAAATCTCTGGATTTCAATGAGCTAAACATTCTTAATTCCAAAAAAGAGCTTTTGTTCGATAATTGGTTTATAACGTAATAAGCAATTTTTTAATCATTCTGTTAATAATTTATTTGATGTTATTGTTTCTCTTTTGATTGACCTTCAGGTTTCATTGATCATAACATGGTCTCCGCCCAATGCTTATTCTTTTCAGGGTTTTCCCTCTGTTTCTGAGTTTCGCGCACTACCTTTTCGTGGTGTGAGAACTCAGGTAGTAGCGTGAGGATTCATTTGTCGAGCAGGCACGGACCCTTTTTCTCCCTGTTCAGTTTTCAATCAAGGTGTAGGCTAGTGTAGCCACTTGGGTTTGTGCAACGATTAGAAATCAATTGTGCTTCTTCTAGAGAACTGAGGTATTTCAGTCCTTGAATTAAAAGTCAGTGGTTGTTTAAGTTTCAATTATTTGTTCAGTGATTTCCCGACTCGATCGTCTTCTGGTGTTGTGGGAAGTGACGAGTCGGATGACGTATTTCCTCAGGTCGCGTCGGGATCGATCGTTCGGTGAACGATCGTGGTCGTAGCTTCCGGAGGCTACATCTGTGCCAATTTTCTTAAATTTTACCTTTTTGGGCACAACCTTTTTGGGCACAAAGGCTAAAAGGCACAAAGGCTTCATTAGATAGGCTCGGGGACTCTTATCTCGGACCAAATCGATAAAAGGTATTTAGCAGTTAATACTGACGGTGATAAATTGTCTGTTTACTTTACGTCGACTTTGACATGACCGAGCATGATTCCTTCACTACCCCACGCCAGCCCGTCATTAATTCAAACACACATTCTTAATGACTGGAAATTATTTACAGATACTTTCAGCACATATATAAATTGGTTTTTAAATACGAATAAAATACTAAAAATCTTAACGAAAAGCTGCCTTTTAAATAGATGCGTCAAAGGAATCGTATATATACCGAAGTATTCATGCATATGGAAACAAGGAAACTTGGGAAGGTACTGGGCCTCTTCAATTACATCTCCTGTAAAATGAAGCTACCGCGCGTTAGGTCCCTTTCTTCGCGGATGGTCACATATACTTCCCCTAAGCTTCTTATGAAAACAAAACTATTGAGTTCAAATAAACATGACTCGGGAGCACTCAGCCTTTCGAATTTACGAGCGCAAGGCATTTGCCTACACAACAAGTGCACAGTAGAACTGGATAGAACTTGAAATTAAAAAAACACACGAACTCATACCAACCTTCAAATATAGGATAACCTACGCACAATTATCTTGTCTCGACACAAAAATTCTTAATTTTTGTGTCAAGCGTATTTTTGATTATTTATGTCAGAGCGGACTTTAAAACTGACTTGTTTGTTTTATTTTCCGTTTTTTATTTATTTAGTCAGGACCCATTATTATTACCCTGGCGAAAGTATCGGATAGGAATACATTCCGAACTAATCCGAAGTTATCCGAATCATTCCGACATCTGTATCCAAACCAATCCGAGTTAATTCGAACCAATCCGAAACCATTTCTGCATTTCGTTGGATCCAAATCGGTCAAAAATTAATCCGACTTAATCCGGTTCAATCCGAACTTCCTATCCGAGTAAGCCCGAAACAGATTTTTAATCCGAATAAATCCGAACTCGGATTGAACTACTAAAACGATTTTCAATCCGAATGAATCCAATTCAATCCGAACTCGGATTCATTCGAATTGAAAATTCAGTGTATATCCATCCGAATTCGAATTGATTCGTATTCATTTAGATTAAAAATTTGGTTCGGATTGGTCAGATTCGGTCGGATTAATTTATTAACGATTTGGGTCAAACGAAATGTAGAAATTTTTTCGGATTGGTTCGAATTGACTCGGATTGTTTCGGATACAGATTCCGGAATGATTCGGATTGTTTCGGAAGGAATTCCTATCCGATACTTTCGCCAGGATAGTAAATAAAACCGAGGATTTAAGAAAATAAAAAGGATATAAGGAAACACAATCTCGAAGTGAATACCGACGGAATCAGTAAGTTGAGTCCGTCGCGCGGTCAAGTTAAAGACTGATTTTCTAATATGTTTGAATTATATTTGTAGAATATTATATTTGTAGAATATTATATTTGTAGAATATTATATTTGTAGAGTATTTCTAAAAGTCAGCCAACTTATATTTCCGCAACTGCGGATTCTATTTACTTTAGAGACTCATAGAAGTTGACGAATTAGAAAGTTTATTGCCCTTTTTAAATGCCAATTGTTATTCTGCCCTACAATCCTTATTAAAGTATTGTGTTTATTAATCAAGCGTACATTTCAAGTTCCTAAAGGTTTTTATACATTGAATTGTACCTTGATTACTTTATTTGTTGGAATCCGTATTGTTGTTAACTTTTATAAATGAGTTATAACGCAAATGACATCGGTTTGTAATATTATTTTCTAATTCATGATTTAATTGAATTTTATTTCCTGTCATTTTTCCTTTTCATTCTTTTCGTCACTTCTTCTTTTTTTTGTTTAAATTTCCATTCTTGACTATTAATATTTTATTATTCAAATGCTATGTGTGGAGTGTGAGTGTAGACAACAGCGCATCAAATAGCTTAGCGTCTAGTGTGGGTGTATGTTTAAGTCAGCCCTATGCATTGATGTTAGTTCACGCAGCTTCTTGGCGTAAGCTGAGTTGTAGGTGGCGCTGGGTAGCATGTAAACCTGAATTTGTTAGCAAAGCCATGGCAGATGTACAGGCAGGCTCTGCTTTTGTACCATTTATATTCAATAGAAAGTGTTTTGACAAATTATTTTAACTCTAAATTATGGGGCAAATTAAGAAGGAAAATGACCCGCCAAAATAAAAGAAAATCAAGAACACGAGAATAGTGAAAAAAAAAGCGGAAACCGGTGTATAGCTCCGGGATGTACTTCGGGTCGGGTTATGATTCTAATCCTACGAAAGCCTAGTGTTTTTTTTGTGTCAAAAGGTGAAGAAAATGTCAAACTATGGCAGAAAGCAATACGACGCGAAGATATAATTTTAAAACCGGATCATACAGTGTGTCAGTCATTTTGCTCCGAAAAATATTTGGCTGAAACGAGAAGTAAAAGCAGCTGATGGAAGAACTGTCATCGGAGTATAGTAAGTTTATTGTATTTATTTTGTATTTAAAAACTTATACAATTTAATTTGTTTAGTTTCTTTTTATGACATAAACTTATTTTAAAGTAAACTGAATATTGTATTTCTAATTTTTTTTAAATTGGATTTAGAGGTTAAGTATGTTTTTTATACGTGGAGTTTATTTTTACTTATATATTTTGTCAATTTGACTTCAATAAAATCAATAAAAATAGACACTACATATTTAACCTCTAAATGCAATTTAATAATAAAATTAGAAATTCAATATAGTTTACCTTAAAATAATTTTAAATTAAAAAAATAAATAAATATTGTATATTTCTAAGTTTATTATTAAATTGCATTTAGAGGCTGAATACGTGTCTTTTTCTATTATATATTTTTTCAATTTAAATTGACACTACGTATTCATCCTCTAAATCCAATTCAGTTATAAAAGTAGAAATACAATATTTATTTTTTCTTTAATTTAAAATTATTTGAAAGTAAACTAAATATTGTATTTTCAATTTTATTATTAAATTTCATTTAGAATCTGAATATGTAGTATCTATTTTTATTTATATATTTGTTCAATATAAATTGACAAAATATATAAGTAAAAATAAACTCCGCGTAAAAAATACATACTTATAACCTCTAAATCCAATTAAAAAATAAATTTAGAAATACAATATTTGGCTTACTTTAAAATAAGTTTATGTGAAAAAAAGAAACTAAACAAAATAAGTTATATAAGCTTTTAAATAAAAAATAAATACAATAAACTTACTATTCCGAAGACAGTTCTATACCATCAGCTCCTTTTACTTCTCGTTCCAACTAAATATCTTTCGGAGCAAAATGCAACTGAATAACTGTATGATCCTGTTTTAAAATTATATCTTCGCGTCGTATTGCTTTCTTCCATAGTTTGATATTTTCTTCGCCTTTTGACACAAGAAAAACACTAGGATTTCGTAGGATCAGAATCATAACTCGACCCGAAGTACCTCCCGGAGCTATATATACACCGGTTTCCGCTTTTTTTTTCTTTTTCACTATTCTCGTGTTCTTGATTTTCTTTTATTTTGGGGGGTCTTTTTCCTTCTTAATTTCCCCCATAATTTAGAGTTAAAATAATTTGTCAAAAAACTTTCTATTTAATAAAAATGGTACAAAAGCAGAGCCTGCCTGTACATCTGCCATGGCTTTGATAACAAATTTAGGTTTACATGCCACCCAGCGCCACCTACAACTGAGCTTACACGAGAAAGCTGCGTGAACTAACCGAAATACACGGGCGATGCATAGGGCTGGTTTAAGTGTCCACAAGAGCGCCTCAACAGATTAGCGTCTCGTGCATATGCATTAGGGTTGCCCTTATTTTGCACTTTTCGAATTTCTCTGCTCTCATCCCCCAGCTTTGTTCGAATGCCCAAAAAAAATCTCAAAATTTGAGCAAAATCAGCTTTTTGCAAATCTAATATTTAAACCCGATAATGTGTTACAAATAATTCCGTATTTCAGCATATTGTTCAGAATTAGTGAGAGAATAAGAATCAATCATAAATTCTGAGGTGGAATAATTTTAAGCCACTCTTATGGGTCCGCAAAGAAAACCCCATGAGTGAAAAATTTGAATTTTACGAAATATTGCGGTTTATTAACGCTTTTTAAAAGTTTAAAAAAAGTAATAAATATTAATCGGTAATTTAAGAATACCCAGTCATTTGGTTACTAATATTCAATTGCTTAAACAATAATAATTTGTTTAGATATTTGTTACTTTTCAGTTAACTCGCGAAATGAGCATATTTTCTAGACTTTATGAGTTATTTAATCAATGATAACAATAAAATAATTTATTTAAATAATTTTTAAATAATTTGAATAATATGTTTTTGTTCAAGTATACATTTTACCTCAAAAAAAGCAGGAGAAACATTTTATCTCACTCAATTTTCGACAAATTTTAATATTTTGAAGTAGGTACTAATTGGTTTATTATCAATAATCGTAGATGTTTAAACAAATTAAAATGTTGTAAACAATTTTAATTTGTTTGAACATTTAAGAGTATTCTTAAAAAGCGAAGTTGAACATAAAAATATTTCAATGTTTTGAAAAATACAAAAAAAAACATGTAAACAAAAAAATTGTTTAAACATCTACAAGTATTCATAATAAACAAATTATTAATTAAAAATATAAAAATTTGTCGACAATTTAATGAGATAAAATGT
>CAKNWW010336409.1:6902-31460 GCA_932074435.1 Andricus kollari | reverse complement strand
TGAAGGCTATCGCATCGATCTACATTTTTTAATAAACTTACTACTACTGCAAGTCTGTACTTTTAAATGCTGAAATTATAGTAGTTTTTCATTAACATTCCAATGGGCATGTGGGTCTATTTTGACATGACGTCTTATCAGGACCTGGTCCTTATAGGAAATTTACAGGCCCTACAGTGTCCATTGATGAGATGTCAACGTAAAATGTACTATAATTTCAATATTAAAAAGTAGTACCTTCGCAGTAGTTAAATTGCAGCGGCATATATAAATCAAACTAAAGTAGTTGGCCCTACTACTGTATTACTTGTGCCAAACAACTATTTTTTCAGTGTATAAATCGACACAATATCAGGATTGAATTTTTGTTGTTCGTAATTCTTAAGTACTTGTTTCAGCTCTTTTTTACTCTTTCTGCATTGTGCATCAAACCAAGGCTTCGAACGACTCAGTTTTTTAGTCGGGTTTACAGTCACGTTAAGTTCTGTCGCTCTCTTTAATTAAATTAATTTAATTGTTTGAAAGGTCATCTATCGACAACATTGCAGAGTTCATATTTGGAGGGCACTGAATAATTTCTTTGAATTTATCAGCAAAGTCATTATTTCACTTTAAAAAAGGGATGCTTGAATGGTTCGCATAATTTAAAGTCGAGTGATCTAATAACATCAATGCTATAGGAAAATGATCCGATCAAGTTGGAACCCTCAGCAATTGGAAATCCTCTATTGACTGAATTCCCACACTTTTAGACCAGGCAAAATCTATAGCTGAAGAACTTTTTTCTCTTAGGAATGTGCATTGAGCTGGACAGTCGCTTTTAGTACTCCCATGCAGGACAAAAAACCCATTTTTTCCAAGCTTTCTACCATTTATTTTCCCCTTTTGTCCAGATCAGGGGCCAGACTTGTTCTTACGTCATACAAATTTAAATTTTTACAGAGAGTTTCCTCCTCCAATTGATTCATTTCTCCAATTTTACCGTTAAAATCGCCTCCCACAATTATCGAGTATTCTGTAGTACTCCAGTCATCCTGAATTTCGGGACGACGAGACACTTCGGGAGATTAAATATATTCTATTAAAATAGATTTATATTCAAAAAGTGCACGTCGTTTTTAAAACGAATAACGACAAAATCTGAATTTAAACTGAAGATTTTTTTCTTTACTTTACAATATAGGCGTAGTTTTTATACAATAAATATGATTTTATTTTTGAGTTATTTCGATTTTAAAGCAGTCTAGTGGAAATTATGAATAGATTTTTGAAGAATGTGAAATGTGATGAGTGATTATATATGAAGAGCGATAATAGAAGACAAGATCCCATAAGTGAGATTAGAAGCTATGGAGTCATAATAAGCAGAAATTTCTGCTTGAAGAGCCTACCTAGAAATCTCATTATTTCACTTGCAGAAAATAAGAACGCGCTCTCGTTTGTATGATAGCCGTCTTTAAAGGCGCAAAACGTAAAGTTAATTATTTAATGTGACAATTATAGGACCAATTATCACATACATTCAAATATAATTTTATTTCTAGTTTCATAATAATTTCTATATTCATTTTTTTGCTATTAATTGTTAGAATTTAAATATGTTTTCAATATCTTTCGACTTTATAATTAATTTCTGATTCAAATTGGAAAGGGTTCCATTTTGAAAACGTCAACAATAAAATTAAAACAATGCGATGAAAAAAAGAGAAAAACGACGTTATTAATTTATACTTAAATAATCAATTTTCTCAAAATTGATGAAAATGTAAAAAACTGCTTTAAAATAGAAAAAAAATGAAATTACCACCTTCAGTCTTAATTATTAACCACAATCGACTACTCAAAACAGGAAATCTGTAAATTTGAATACCATCGTGACCTGCCTTATCGATGGTCGATAAAAGCTTTTCAGCGCTAAAACGTTTCGAATAATCAGACTGAACTTTGAACATCGTTCGATGCTACGCTATTATTGTTTTTTAATGAGAGGAGGGTTAATTCTTCTACGGGATGTCCATTAAATTTACATAAAAATATTATAAACCACAATCACCGTCACTACTTTAGTAATTAGTTTATGACAAAAATATAATTTCATATTTTGAACAACAAAATTAAATTCAGGTTTTCGTTATTTTTAAACTGCCTATCTTTTCAAGTGTTCCCGTTATAAGAGACAAAGTACAGTTTCATCAGACACAATTGTTAAAAACTGGGTATATAAAATAATTTCCCCTAGTACAAATTGTTGATAGAAAGTTGTTTCCGAAACTATCCAATTATTTCTATTTCTTTCTGAACCTTTCCGAGGTCTACGTCCGATCCTTGGCGAAAATTTCGGACAAAAAATCAATGTAACATTTTAAGCAAAAATGCTGTTAATTTAATTTAAAATTGATTTAAAAGCTATTTGTACTAACTTGAATTATTAGCTCACAATTGGACAGAATTTCTGATAGAAGCGGAAAGCTTTGGATGCAGATCTCTGAAAGAAAATCGTACACAGACCTATCCGAAATTTTTCAAAAAACATCTGAATCAAGTTCATTTTTTCAAAGTATTATAAAAGGGTAAGCCAATGAATTATAATTAATTAGTAATAGATTTATTCAGTGGAAAACTACTGATCAATTTTTGATCTGGCCAAAGAAATTTTACGATTTCCATTTCGCTGTACAATCTTAATATGCCACACTTAAACATAACCTCTAAATATAACAGTATTGCTGCAAGAAATTTAATTTTTGAGAGTTTTTTCGGTTCCAGCAATATAAGACTAAAATTATTTCTCTATAAAAGTGTATATTTTTGCTAATTGAAGAACAAGAATGCGCTATTCGATTTTTCCAAAGCATAACCTGAAGATATAGCTCGATCCATTTAAAATTTGACACATGCTATTAGATTGCAAAATTAATGATTTTTTATTTTGTTATTGCCCACCTTTATAAACTCGATTAAAAGGAGGCAGGTTGACAAAGAATATATAAAATGGAGAGGGCAGTGGGAGGTGCATACACGACTGAAACAAGACTTGATTATGTCGCTTCTGGCTTAAAAGAGGTCGACCTTGGCTGGCCAAAAAAGATACAAAAACTTTCATCTTGTCTACTGATTCTCGTTCCAGAGAGAAAAGGAGACACCTTCTTGATAAGAGGAGAATCATCAAATGGACTTCCAATTAAATATTATCTGCAGTTTTAATATAATTCTTCACTAAATCATCCCGCGAGGGCTTGTCACTGCTATTATTGGCTCATCACTTACCAATCATTAACTCAATATTTTTTTTACTTTTTTTCATTTTAAGAAAAATCAAACGTCACTAAAAATTAGTGAAATATGACAGCTTCAGATTTAAAGAGTAATTTTTACATGGATTTGAACTTTTAAGGTTGAATGAAAGGTTACATTATAATTCCTAGTCAAGAGTGTTCCTAACTTAGAATTAGCAGTTTTGATAGTGAAATTATGTCACATGAAATATTATCTGGAGGCCTTATGTCTGTGAAAGTTTTCTTACAATATGTATATTGAGTGAGAGCAGTAACGGGTTGTGCATGATACGGAACTTACGTCATAGTTGTGCGAAAATAAAAAATGGATTTATCTACCTAGTGTAATAATGCGTGAGGCGGGTGCTGTGTGGGACTCGATATAAAGTCTTTCACCCACGCAGGACCACTGACGTCACTCGAATATGAAAACCACCCCTTTCTCTCCCTAAAGCGAACAATAAAATCTCACGAATTCTCTACCTGGGACAGTCAAATTTATCCCAGCATTGTCGAATATTTTCACTGATTGAATTAAAAGGGTTATTTATAAATTAAAATAAAATAATGATTTGAATAATTAAGTAAGCGACCAAATATGCAGTAGCCTTAAAAGGGATTAAAAATAAGCCCTGAGACTCTTTCGTAATTTATGTAACTTTGTTTTTTAAAGTATTAATATTCAAAGACAACGGTTCAGTAATCCATTTATGGACTCTCTCTCGTAGTTTAGTATTAACAAAATCCTGTTATTTTTAGAAACAATAGATCTCGCAGATTCCCATTGTTTTTTAGAATTGCGGAGCTAATTGAGGTTATGTCAGCAGCAAGTGTTTATTATGATTGAATTCGAGCTTAAAGGGGTGGAAATTGGAATTGTATTATTTATCGTTGTTTGGAACAACTAGAAGATGCTTTCGAGCACTTGTACTTGCATCACGAATTTAAAAACAATAGAAAGTTTAAAAACTACTATCTTCGAATTCGACAAGAGATTCAAGACTGGAGTCAGAACTTTTTTCTAATTAGTAACTGAACTGTGAGGAGGTACTTCATTCTTATTAAATTACTTTTTAATTTTTAAATGCTACTCATAACTTGAAAAAAGATGTAGGAAAATTTTTCAAATCAAATTTCACGCTTCAATACTAATAAGGTACTTCGCGTTATGACGTCATTGGGCCAGATAACCGTTCGAAGGTACATAAACTATGAAACCAAATGCATGGGACTTAAATTAATTTTTGTTAATATCTTTGTAAAAAATAATTTCTTAATAATTTCTGACCATAAGTGTATTAGAAAAATATATTTCATATTTCATCAAAAGATACTTATAAATCAAAAATAACTTCTAAATACAGTTATTCTGTAAAATCATTATATACCGAGATATTAAACAAAATGGACCCATGCAACTGGTGCGGCTATGCACCGGCGTATGCTCGTATGTATGGCAGTCTTGGATGGTCATATTAGGTATTTTCACTGTAACCATCAGCTAACTTCACTTTATTGAGTGCTGAGGGAAAAACAATGGACCAAATGCATGGGATTCGGTCCATTTTTGCCCTATTTTGCTCATATCTTCGTAAAAACTAATTTTTTCTGTATAAGTGTATGGGAAAAATAGTTTTTATTTTTTCAGATCTATATAATGAGATAATAAAATGACGTCAGCTTGCAAGATGTCTGCACGCCGAAGGCCAAACAATAATAATAATTGCATGAGACCAAACTTTATGAACTTTTGAAAAACAAAGAATATTATCCAAATACACTTATTATGAAAAATCGTTTTTTTTTAAGTTATTATAAAAATAAAGTTTCGTAATACAATTGGTATTATTGCTTGGCCCTCAGCGTGCAAACATCTTGCAAGCTGACGTCACAACTTAAAATACCTAATTAGAAATTCCATCGCCATCTAACTTCACTTCGTTGATTGCTGAGAGGGAAAACACAGGCACAAAATGTATAGGCCAAAAATGTATTTTTGTAATAACTTCGTAATAAATAATCATTATTATCCTTTTATTATTTCATTAAACGGTTCTTAAAAAATAAAAATTAATTTCATATACACTTATATCGAAAGAAGTAGTTTTTACGAAGATGTTAACAAAATAGGGTTTAGTCCCATGCATTTGGTCCATTGCTTTCTCCCGATCAATCAACAAAGTGAAGTTAGATGGGGGTTAAGTGGAAATACCTAATAGGTATGAGTGCTGCATGAAATTTGAATCGTATGGTGTAAATTTCACAGAAGAAGAATATATTACAATTAAATTTTCGCGCCAACATGACTTCAAAATCTAAGCTCGAGACTTGATTACGTATTTCAGGTTTGGTGGGGGAAATCCAAAATGTTTGCACGCCGGGGGCCAAACAATAATACCAATTGCATAGGACGAAACTTTGTTTTTTAATAACTTGGAAAAAAATCATTTTTCAACATTAATGTATTTGGATATTGTGTATTATTTTTGAAAAGTTGTTCAATTAAATAATAAAATCGATTATCTTTTTTATAACGATTTTATTATTTAATTGAATAGCTTTGGGAAAATAGAGAATAATATCCAAATGCACTTATCGTGAAAAATAATTTTTTCCACGTTTATTATGAAAATTAAGTTTCATGCCAAGCAAGAGGGTTGTTTCCAAAGTCAGATATCACTTTTCCAATGAATGGATCTTATAGTTTATAAAATTCTAATTTTAAAAACGCCCATAAAATATTGTTTACGTATTGTTTACTATTTTTAATTTAATGTTGAAATGTGAATTTTCTATTACGATGTCGATTGGAGGGCCCCTCTGACGTCACAGGGGTCGGATTTTCCACCAATCACGGCTTATGTGTCAGTGATTCTCAAATATCTTTTTCTGTGCCGATGATTTGTTTTGGTTATGTGCACGTCGAAAATAGAAGTCTCAAAATATTTTTTTTAAAAATGTCAAAGGAGGGTTTCGTAAAAGCCAATAGCAGAAATTTCCCGAAAATAGAGATATTTATGGTGATTGTGATTTCGTAAGTGTAGAAATACGAAGAGTGAAAATGAAACGGTTAGGTGACCTAACCTATTTATCATAAGTTTCGTTACTTTCCATCAAAGCCACATCGTTACATTGATAATTATGAGAACCCCTGAGTCACGTGATACCCACGTGATACCAATTTAAATAAGTGTTTTCCCGCCTTCAATTTTTAATAATTTTGTTCTGTTGAACAACTCAACAGAAAAAAATTTAGAACGCACATTGAGTTTAGATTAAAATTATGTATTGAAAAATTATTTTATCTAAAATTGGGAAACAACCCTATTGGTATTATTGCTTGGCCCTCGGCATGGAGACATCTTGCCGGGTGACGTCATAAAATGAAAGACTTAATAGATACCTCTGATTTTGAGGTGATTATGGCGCGAAATTTGAATTGCAATTTTTTGTCGTTTTCGAAAGTGATGAGCAGTATGTTTTCATATTTTATTTTCATTTTTAGATTTGCAATTTCTAGAGCTGAGTCAACCAAAATGCTTGTATGGCCTAATTTACAGAAAAATAATTTTGACTTATTTAACATTCAATCGAGAGACTGAAAAAGATGAGATGCAAAAATGTTACAAAAAAGAAGAGATGGAGGAAGAGTTGAATAAGGGAAGGTGTCTTCGAATCAGTAGCACTAGCACATGTAGGTATCTCTCTTTTCTCTCTCTCTCTCTATCTCTCACGAGCCCCCTTCTCACTCCATCTTTCTGTCTCCTACTTCGTGTATCGAAGGTATGTAGGCTGTGCCACATCCTTGCCCGGAAACCGTTATAGCTGCCTTTACACTCAATGGAGTTCGCCATACCGTTGTTCCCGTACACGAATTTCCTTTACCTATTCCGCCAATGTAAAATCAATTGCACTCAAACAGTGCATAATTCCAAAGAAATTCTATGATGTGAAGATTTTCTCCTCGTCTCGAAAGTCGAACGTTGAGTTCAAATTATTCCACTGATTTTTACAAGTTTCCTTCCCTTGATACATTTTGTATACAGAAGTAAAATGCTCTTGAGATTGATTGAGTGGTAAAAATATTCCCTCCACCAAACTAAAATAATTCATCATTAATTCGTTGGTTTTGCAATTGTTCTTACGCGATTTCGCTTTGGTCTTGGTCACGAAAAAAAGGCACTTAAAAAAGGCCGTAAAAAGCTAAACAGAGCATTTGCATTCTTGCGATAAAATGTACGAATAGGTGCAAAAATTACATACTCGAAATGAAATTAACGTCAAAGAAAGTTCATCTGGAAAAAACAATAACTCCCATTATTATAGTACATCGCATTTGATAATAATAATTTGACCATTTTTTTATATTCTTATGTGGTCTCAATGCAGAAAGAGGATAATTAATTCCGATTGCGTATTTAATTCAATAAAATTTTTACCAAGCCGATTTATCGGGCGCATGAGCAATTTAAGGGAAAGACGAGGGGAAAGAATCCTCTAACTGACAATGTTGCGGTAATTCCAAAGAATTCGCGATTCTACACATCAGTCGTCCACGTCTTATTTCTCTGCCGATCTGAGTGATTTTTCCTTGCGAGAAATTCGAAGTGATCTCTATTCCAAGATAATTTCCATCGTTTCATGTCCTGTGCCCATGCCGTATAGGAGTGTGTGAGGTGAGCATGTTCACGAGTCACATGTCACGCATGTTTGCCGTTGCATGTCTATTCGCGACAGCTTTGCAGAAGCTCAAGCCACATTCCGCAAACGGCGATTTCCGAATTCTCGACGGCTCGCACACCGCTGCCCTTTTTTGGCGATCCGAGAGCCAGAAGATAAGAAATTTTAATCCTATAACTTGCTTTTCTCCGTCTCCTCTTATTTTCCAAAATCACGTAAATAATGCCGGGAAAAATAAAGCCGTAAAAAACTGAAGATTCATTTTCGAAAATCTACTTCCCTTTCACGAAATACTGATCGTCTCTTCGACCAGAACAAATAAAACCATGAATTCAAATTTCCCGATAAAATCATGATGCCACACTTGAACATAACCTCCGCTTTTGAGGTGATTGTGGTACGAAATTTGAATCGTAATTTTTCTTTTCTCGTTTCTTAAATGCCAAATTCCATTTCTGGAATAATTTTCCTGAATAATTCTTAATTTTTGTCGATGCTCGTACCAGAAAAGTTTCTCAATTAATCGTGCGTGTGCTACGTGCTTAGGATCAGGCGATTGCAGCCAACCGTGTCTGCAGCGTCCTTATAGTATGCCCCGCGATTTCTATGCAAGTCTATACATATAAGCAAGTTTTATAAGTATGTGTGTAAGTATTTTATATACGTGCGTTCTCAGTGAAAGGAAGTATAACGCGGTAGGTATAGTAGTTACTTAACCTCCGTTTGACAGAAACGAGGTCATTTTTATTGGGACTTGAGTATCGCGTTAGTAAAGTACGCCCTACCTATCCACAGTATCATTTTGCAAGCTTCAGATCAGAAATTTCCTCAATAATAATGTACATTTAATTATAAATTACAAGGAATCATAATAAACTATATGGAACTTAATGGATTTAAAAAAATAAAGAGTAAATAAATCCTGATAAACGCTAAATATTTTCATAATCCTTGGGAGTTTCGATTTATGTTTTAATCGCTCAAACGTGTGAATGTAAATATTGTTTTGCTACCGAGTGCTTTTTGGGATAAAAACTAACATTGACATTAGGATTCTTATCTTGCATATTCAAATAAATTCTCATGAGACGATATGAAAATCGTTGAGGTGATAGGTGAATCTAAAAGTTTTGATAAGTCACGTACACACTGCGAGGAAAAATAAATGATGGAAGGAGATTACAAGATTCTACACAAAACAATTTTTTTTAGGTTTACGAAACTGATGTAATTAGACTGAGGTTGACTTGATTATTAAAGTGGGGGAAACTGATTCTAAGAATAGAAATTCGTATTCTCTACTCGCAAAGAAAGGTGGCAGCGTACCCAGGGTAAATCAATGACAAAGAATATGATATCACTCGCAGCCCTGTCATTTGCTCATTAATAAACAAGAACCCTCCACTCACTCCCTGCATATAATTATCTCTACTTTTGAAACAGGAGGTACGAAATTAATAGCTGGTAGAGTACAGCAATTATAATAATAGCCCCTCAATAAGACATTCGATACCATACCTGAATATAATTTGCAAAAACCGTGAAAACTGTAATAACAGACTTTGTTTTCCAGCAGTTAATTCCGACTGGAAATTATATAACAATGACAATTCTATTCGTGTCCTACCTACATGGAACTTCCTCTAGGGGAAAGGATAATAGTAACTTTCTTTTTGCATGTGAAAATTACTTGTAATTTGTGAACTGAAAAAATAAATACCTATATGTTAATTCAAATTTGGTTCTGTGATCACGTCAAAGTTAGAGGTTATGTCTAAACGTGGCGTTGCGATTCTGGCGCGAAATTTAAATGACAAGAAATGCTTTTTCGCTTTAAAAGATACGGGCAATATTTGTTCAAAGGAAATTCACATTAATACAATTCTTTTAACCTATATTTTATTGTAGTGTTATTCAATATTTTTGAAATTACAATATCGAGAGATTTCAGGAAGAAAAGGTGAAATTTGGGAACGTTAACGCCTCTCACAGCACTTAATAAAACTGACGGTTAGGGCTTGGGAGGAGATCCGGCTTTTTGCGTGGACGAACCAGTTAAATTGGTTAATATCAGTAGCGATGAGGGCCGTTGAGTGTAATACAAGAACACTTTCGCCGACTTGCTTTTCCCTCCCGCTGATCTGGAGTGCGTATTACTGTATCTCTCGCCCCCTTACTCTTCTCATCTATCTTTCTGTCTATACCCTTCTCTTCATACGAGTTCCCCCTCTTTTATTCTATAACCTTCTCTCTCTTTCTCTCTCCCTCTCACGCTCCACAAGAATCCGGATCTAATCCTAAAGGTTTGCATAAAGGAGCACAAATGCTGATCTTTCGCTTCACTCTTTGTCTTCTTTTCTAATTCGCGTATCTTTTCTCTTTTTTCTAAAAATATTTATAAATTTATAGACTTTAACTATGATCACTCCCTGATGATGAAATGTCAATTAAATATCCCGCCATAATCATGTCACAATTAAACATACCCCCCAAATTTTAAGCCATCGCAGCGCCAAATTTAAATGGTAAGATTTTCTATTTATACTATGGAATCTACGAGCAGCGAAAACTTGAAGAATCTGATTACAAGCAATTGCAAAATATATGTAGAGTGAATTTTAATTAATCTTCTGATTGCTTAATTATCTTTTCGACTTTCCACTGCTCATCTTTATTACTTATCTTTTTACATCTCCTGATTTGATTCTTGCACATAAAGACTAGAAAAAAGCTAAAAACGTCTGGGTGTGTTTTTTTCCTCAGACGAGAATATACCGCTGCCTAATTGACTAACAAATCTGCGTTGTCTCGTAAGGGGGTTAAGGCCGTTTAAGGTCGCCTTTGGAAAGTCGTGAGTGCGTTTGAGAGTTGGGGATATAAGTTGATCGTCGTCGTTGAGGTCGACTCTGCCGAGAACCCGAAGCGAAAGGGAGCGCAGACGTCGATTGGGTTTGGGATCATATATGAATACGAGGCAACTTTACAGATATTTAAGTAGTTTAAGCAGGTGCGGTCTGACATGACGTCGCGAGTTACAAGTCTATTGTTACGAAACGCTGTTTTAATATCATTTCAATTTTTTACCTCTCGATAAATCTGGGAAAAACGCATCCAAACAAGTTAATATCCGCTATCTTAAAATTTGTTTTGGAATTTTCAGAAATATATCTGTATCATCTGGATCATGAAAGGGAGCATGAAAGTAGCCTATTCTCCGAAATGTATTTTATGCATTTCCATTATCCACGAATAGTTTTGGCCTCTCTGTCATTTATGAAGTAGATTACTATTTTGAGTTAGCGAAAAGTAATTTAATTGGTCACACAACGAAAAAATTCTGGTAGAACCAATCCGAAACTCGATTCTATGATCAATGAGATATGCGCGGAAAAAATATAGCATATGTAGCTGAAACAACGCTATCCTTGACCTGGTCACAAATATCTTTGGAAATGAACCAACGATATTGGAAACATCTTTTAAAATGGGATTTACAGCATAGTTTACTTTCACTACTATTATTAATATTTCCCATTTTTAAATCGTGAAAACAAAGATATTATATAGCTGAAATAAAAATGTTGGAAGTCGTAATATACAGCCTTAATTAAATAGGAATAATTTTGACAGAGGTTTGAAATTTGTATTTAATTCTACAGTTTGCGTTTAAATCATAAGGATTACAAAGGCCTAATGGAAATAAAAATAATTGGAATTAATAGACATTTCAAACTCACGAAGTTACACAGCTAATTTCGAGATATGAAAGTCCACGAGTCGGGGACACAGCAGTTGACTGTTTTAAAATAAAAAATTACTTTCTTAAAACATATTTTAGCTTTTCTGATTTAATTTTTCAGTATTTTTCTGCTCAAACTATACATCCTTTTCCGTGTGGGTCACTGAATCAATTAAACAACGATTCTTATTAATTAACAGTGAAACAGCATTGCTTATCAGCGATATTTTAACTGAAGTTAATCAGTAAAACTCAGAATTACTGATTGACTCAGTGAACCATTTCTAGCTGATTCAAATTTTGCGAGTATAGAGTTTCAAATTAGTTGATTGATTGACAAGGACGTACCAAATTCGGCGAATGTGATACATACCTCGAGTTAATTCAGTCAAAACTCACCAATACAAATTTTAATGTCAGACCATTTCAATGTGTATGATACTCTCTGAATTTGAAGCAGTGAAATTTCACTGATTCAAATTTAGAGACTATCATAGACATTGAATTGTCGAAGACAGAATTGAATATAGGATTATGAAATATGGCGGAAAAAAATCTTTCAACATGATTATGATTAAAAATTAGGCAAATTTCTTGTCTCGAAAAGTCAAGAGACCATTGACCGATCGAATAACCAACCAACCACAGTTGCAACACAATGGCAGACCAGCTATAGAGATTACTTTCTCTAACGTGCAATCGCAACAGCTTCTCAGGTTAAGGGCCCACGAATACTTCGTTATTGTTGTAAGTGCAGTGAATAAAAAGACTTGAAAAATATCAATCTTTTGTTGCGATATTTTGCTTTGCGTATAGATCAAGGCGCAGATTGGTACATCGGTATTGCATAATCTTGTAGATAGGAATATGAGAATAAGTTAATGTGATGAATTGCATAGTGCGTCATAAAAGATACGTTAGAGAATTAACTAATGTTGTCAAGAACGCGTATCGAATAAGTTTGTCAATATTTTCCAAAAATATATGTATTAATCTCGGTATTATTGAATATAGAAATTTATTGAATTTATGTTATAACAGTATCTCTTTTTCCGGATTGCATATATGATATAAAATATGTGCGTTTGATGACCTTGACAATTACCGGGGTATAAAATTTACTGGCGTATCGAAACAATGACTCATGAACTTCACACGAAATGTCTTTGCTATGTTGCATCGCACTGCCACTGGCGGAAACTGTTGCATCGAGCACGTATCGTATTTTCAAAGAATTAAGGCTGCGTTCGTCGTCGTTATTTTATCTTTCCTGATAAACAGATGATGCCAATTATCGGACACATGTTTCTGCGTTTAATGTAGTATATACATAAATCAAAAAGATCTCATACCTTTTTTCCTTGTGTAGCTTATGTATATTTGAAGAAAGAACAATAAACAATCATGAAGAGCATATACCCAAAATTGATATGGTATGCAACTTGGAAAGGTCTCTCTTGCTCTTACTGATATTCGGAATTCATTAAAGCTATAGGTATAACTTTCACTTGGCTCAAAATCCAACATCTATTAAAAATTTCTAAACCATTTGTCAAGCTTTCATAACCTTTGCCTCGAGCCCAGACTATATTTGATTAAAGTTTACAGCACTGCAAAATCTGGTTGAACCAACCAGAATTCTGGTTAAATCAACTAGAAGAGAGTGTTAAATATGTCCTTAGTATAGATTCTGGTTAAAAGTATCAGAAGTTTCTGGTTGAGAATTTTCTGGTTAATGTTACCAGAAATTCGAGTAATTTTAACCAGAAATCTTTACCAGACAGTTTTCTGGTAGCTTAGGAATACAACGTTCTAGTCACCATAACCAGATATCCTGGTAAACTTAACCAGATGCGCTGGTAAGCTAAATCAGATATTCTGGTAGCCATCGATTTTCGATACTTTTCTACCTTCATCGACTCTTCCTAACCCCCTCTGAAATTACATGGACTGCGTCCCAAAAAAAAAAGCCTAACAAAAGTTTCCGAAAACAGAGTGCAGCTACTATATTCCACTTCGCTGAAATTTTGTCCACTGGATATATCAATAAATGGAGATAGGTACAACACTCGAGACAAAAGCAGCATATTGTTGATGCATTCTGTTTCTAAAACTCTTCGTTAGGACTATTTTCTTCGAGATTTTATATAATATGCACTTAGATCACTTGGTCAATATCAAAATTCTCAAACATTCACTTTATTTATGGACTACAATGAGATTATTTTCGAGAATATTTTTCAGACACCCAAAAAATATGTGCTTTTTTTATAATACAACTAAATTCACGGTTCATTATAATTATTTATACTTATATAACTGAAAATACATTGAACAAATGGCGATTGTTCGAGAACTGGACATTTACGACAAAGCGTCACTTTATACATCCAGCAACACGACATGAAACAGAAGACAGATTTCTGGAAACTGACACAAGATCGCGACACTTTTGTTACCAGAAATATTAACCAGAAAAAATCAACCAGAGTTAATTAACTAGAATTTTCTAGTCATGTTAACCATCATTTCTGATTAAAATAACTAGACATTTTGTAACTAGACGCGTCTGGTAACTTTAACTAGAACTTTTTTTTGAGTGAGAGAAAAGCAGTCAAATTTTCTTTAAAAGGTGTAGGTTGTCACCCTCTATTTGGAATCACGATCCGGAGATAAACCATAATTCGCTGATACAAATGGAACGCCAAATCATAAATACAATCATAAGTGGAGAAAATCACGTTCTGCTTTTTAAAGTTTGCACAGAGTTTACATATTAGATCGTGCTGAACACAACGAAATCATGTCAACAACTTTTCCAGAGAAAATTCGATTTTGGCGCGAAATTTAAACTTCATTTATTCTCATTCAGGGTTACTATAGAAACCTGGATTAAAAATTCCATGACCTTTCCAGGTCTACTTTTGAAAACATGTCAGTCGATTCAATTTAATTTCAAGACATTACAATCGTTGCAGAAAAATTAACAGGATAATGATTTTACAATTGTTATACAATATGAAAACCCTCATTAATATAAATGTGGTAAAATTTTAGTATGATAATCTTCGATAAGATCAATTCCATTGACCAGATTAGGCCTTCTGAATCGAATAATAGTATAATATTTCACTGATCTGCACCAATTGTTCACCCCGTGTAAAAAAAATATGTTTGTAAAAGCCACAAAAAAGTTACACTGTACCGTAAAAATCTACACCCTTTGACTTTTTTTAAAAATACTTCTTTTGGTTTGTTTTTCAAACTTTCAGAAGTACAAAAAAAAAGGTTTCCAAAATATTCTTATGAAGAACTAATGTAATCAGTGGAATATGCTATTATTTTCAGAACAAGACCTTCAAAATTAGACAGTAATTGTTCGAAGAAATATTCCACATGATGTAATTATGCAGTTTTCAATTGCAAGTAATTGGATTTGGAACTTTTTTAACCCGGCGTCATGGAGTGGAAAAGTGTTACTCGGACGTAGGGGTGGGTCATACAGACCGGCCTATTATATATTAATTACACCAGTACTTTATTAATAAAAATGGTAATATGCAGCTCCAGCTACTGAGAAGAATGGCAACGTCGCACGCATAGTAACCAAACTTCAAGCAAAATAAAAAATAAAATAAAGAATCATTGATTTTAAGAAAACTACTGTTAATTTTGAAGTAACTACACTCAACTCTTGATGTAAGTACCCTCAGTTTACCTCGTCCCTAGAATTTAAGTATTCGGCATTTTATGACGGGGGGACCGCGGGACGGAGAGAGAGGCGATGCTCAGGGACGCGCGGCAAATAGCATGAGGGTAGTACTCTCAGCACGGTATTTGTGTCAACTGTTAGCATGCGTCCAAATCCAACAGAAATGGTTCATTTCGGCCCTGGCTGTTTACCTTTGGATTTCCTCAATTTATGTTCAAGGACACTGCAAGCCATGCCAGAAATCGCATTTAAATCGAGAGTTGAGTCTACTTTCTACTTTTTATTTGTTTATAAACAGGTTTAAAAAGTTTAAACTTACAAGTTCCATTTTCTTACTCAACATTTTTCAGAGTAAAAAAGTAAAAAGTAAAGTAAGAGTAAAAAAGCTTTCTTCTGCGACTATTTAAAAAAAATGGAAGAACCCTAAATTGCGAAATAAGTTAGATAAACAATAAATTTATTCGAAAACTGGTTAAAAATTCTTTTTTGTTGGTGTTATAAATAATAAAATAGGATGAAGGGTTGCAAAAAACACTTTCTAAAATCCTCATAAAAAAATAAACGCGTAATTAGAAAGCGAGTTACAGGCTTTTGAATCTACCCGTGCAGGCTTTGTGGTGGAAATACCCCCCCCCCCCAACCACCACTTGGGGAGGGGTGTAAAGGGGTTAAGTACTGTAGGGTAGGCGAACATATTCCCAGAATTGAAAGCCAATCGAAGAACATGACTTTTAAAGTTGGGGCAGTTGAGAAATAATGCTTTATGTAGTTGCATGCGCCTTTGTGGCTGTCGAAACCTTAAAAAACAATGTAGGAATTTGTTGTTCTTTTTGTTCAAATTAAACAATCACAGAAGGTAAAACAAAAATTTGCAATTTTTAAATACGCACTAAAGTACTGAAGAATATTAATTGTAAAAAATTAAAAATACAATTCCAGTCACTTGTTCAAAAAAATTCGATGACTTTTCTAGGGTTTCCAGGTCGTGCAGCAATAGCAAACTCTGTCATCCTTTCCTTCATTATTTGACGCAAATTCTAGGGTCTATTAATTATATACTCTCTAGAGCAGTAACGTAGGTCAGCGTCTTGTGACCCCTTTCTTGATAAAGAAAAATGGATTTTATGTATAAAGAATTCTCTTTAAGTGGAAGTGCGTATTTAACGTCTATAGTTCTAGCGGTCAGTGAGGGGTGGCTGTTGGGCTGTTGAACGGGCGGCTGAAGACAAGAGGGTCATTCTTGCTCGGTTGCAGGTCGTTCTCTGCACGCGAATAAGCAGAGAAAACGCACGTGCTGCACGCGAGTTTCAACGACAATTTTACATGAAATATGCATGCATGCTACCTCTCACTCCTTTTTTTTGCTTCTATAGGAGCTCTACGCCATACGAGCTGAGTCTGAGACTCTGTGAGTATTCTGTCTCTTATCTTATACCCAACCTGCTAAACCCATCTGAAAGTACGAGACCGTGAATATTTTAAGGCCTCTTCCCAGAGCGTTTTGCCGCGGGTCTTCAATCCCCTCATCACGAATAGATCAGAAAACGCTGTGGCAAAGACGAAGTCAGTGCCATTTATCGTCTATTCTTAATGCCTTAATCATCCTCTTTCCAAGTTTTCAAGTTAGTCAGTATTAAACATAGGGGATTATTGTACTACTAGTGAATTCAAATTTCGCTCCAAAATCCTAACTCCACACTTAATCATAACCTCTCAGTCTTACGAGGTTCTGAAGTGAAATTAAAATGGTAAGTTTTAAAGAATAAGATATCTTAGACATATCATTTCTTTAAAATCATTTCATTACAACAGCACGAAACTTTCGCATAAAATAAAAACTCTCCCTTTATCTGTACATCGGTTGAGTACACTCAAAAAAGTTCAAAGGTACTTTGGTAATTGTAAAGCTTTTCCTGTAGGAGAGAGACTTTGATGAGCTACAATGGGGATCCATGAAGAGACAAAGAGCTTGTGAAATATCAAACCAGCTTTGAAGATAAAGCTCAAAGCAGTGTTTCATCCCAAAAAGTTTACTTACTCCTTCAAAAAACACTCATTAGCATTAAATTATAGTGTTAGAAGGATAGCTTTTTGCATTTATAAACGAGACAAACGTTTGAATGGGACTATCGCTCTTATAAGAAATTGATGACTCGCATATTTTTCTCTAACATTTCAAGTTGACAACCTTCAACTTCTGATTTCAGATCATAAGATATCAGAGATGTTCTATACGGGATCCTTTTTGGCTACTGTGTAGTCTAGAAATATCAATTTCGAGTAGATTATATCTACAGAAACGACTTCTAAAGAAAACTAAAGGAGACGAGAAGCCGGATCAAGCATTTAAAGAAGCAGAGAGGCAGATTGACTGTTCGTCGGAACCAGTTAGGCCGGACATTGAACAACAACCAAATTTCGCTGTCAATTTAACCATGCAGAATGTAGATGAAGTCCCTCAACAATCCAATTTTCGAATTCAAATCTGACATCTTTTTCATAAAAAATTATCCAAAGAAATACTAAAATGTATAATGCATCTTTTATTATCTTAAAACTGATTGGAAAGGAGAATTTGTAAATAAGTATTTTACATTGCATTCCGAATGCGGGAAATATCACGACCTTGTGTGAATGCGGGATCTCCTTTGTCTATTTTTACTTTTGGTGCCACTGCAATTAGATATAATTCTGACGTGAATACTTCAATCTTTCTGCTCAACCTATTTTTGTATGCATGCTCGTCAGGCATGTAGTATAACTTTTATTTCATAATTAGCAGCAGAGGGTGAGCCTTGTTGCCATTAAAATAGGATAGACTACACCAAATAACGCATGTATATTCTGCATCGTCGGTTGGTATTCGATTAAACACGGGGTAATTTTCAACTAAGTAAAAACACGTATACCTGGAAACTCTGGGGGTGAGGAAAAATGGCGGTGAAATTGTTGAGACGAGTTTCCTCACACGTTATTATCAAAGGAAAATGTGGGGACAGGGAGACGGTTAAACAAGAGTAACGATATACATACAAAAAGGTAATTGAACAAAACAAAAAAAGCTGTTCCACATTTCTGCATTCTGTAGATATTTATGAAAATATAAGAGAGTTGTAGCAGGTGTTTGCCAGATATTGAAAAAAAAAAAAAAAATAATAAAAGATAATCTCGAATGTTCAACAGGAAAATTATACATTTATACGCTCATTTAGGAAAATGTTATTTAGAAGAATATTTCTTTCTTGGTAAAAACTTTAAACAATCATTGTCAAACGCCTTGATGAAGTTGCAAGAATTATGAGGAATAACTTTTTTTGTATCAAATTGACGTCAGTGGGAAATTCTTGACGTCAACTCTGTGAAAGTTGCGTATTTGAAACACTGCAGGATTTTTCTAAAATTCGGATGTAAATTCGATCCGCGAATGGAATAATCTTCAACTCTTTATAATTTTTACAGTCGGGGGATAATTTTGTGGTCCGGCAATTATATCAGCATAATTCACTCGCTCAGCAGACGTCCTTGTGACTGACGTATCCCGGAGAACCGACCACTTTTCTTTGTGTGTATTGGTTTTCATGTGGCGATAAGTGACATTGTGTGTAGTAGTCAGCAAGCCTTCACATTGTTGCCTTTCACTCGGCTCCGGTGTATATACACCACGCCGCAGACTCTTGTTGATAATCGCTAAACTTTAGTTCCATTTCGAAACATCGCCCTTTTGATACACACAGAGCACCCTCCTGCTTTGACATTAGTTCAAAGCTAAACCGAGAGTTAGTTTAATTCGTTAGGTCCAATATTTAGAGAGAAAATTCGATTTGAGATGATGAAGTAAATATTGAAACTGTTTCTGAATAGGTAAAGCGAGGGTAAACAAGGATCATCGTTTATATAATTTTTCTATTCTCTCGAATCATTTGAAATCGGACTTTTGAAAATAAGATTATTAGTAAACGATACATTGCTTTTAAAATTAGATTTGAATGGGCAGTTGTATACGAGCATTGTAACAAAAGTATCTCAGATATAAGGTGCATTAAAATAAATTCGAAACAATAAACTTGATCAAGAGACTAAACATTTCACAAGTGTTGAGTTTCATAAAGAGGTGGAGGCGATAAGATAAGCTCGGTTATAGATGAGAATTAAGACGGAGGAAGTGGATGGAATAGAGGGGAATCCCCGAGGAATGGCAACCACTTTTCTAGGAATAATGACGTCAAGCTCCTTGAATCTTAAAGACTCAATAGGATCGAAATTCAAGAAACGGATTATAAAACAGACGAGTAAATATTTGAACTTAGCTAAGATAAGGCCTGGTGTATTGGTTTCTAACTGTTTACAACTCATAAGTAGTATAATTTGTACATTTTTGAAAGTCATTTTCTTAAAAAGAATATAGGAATTTAAATTTCTTGCCACAATGTTCAGGCATTGCTAGACATAAATAACCTCTAATATTCACTTCACTATGACACGAAATTTAAATTACGGAATTTTATTATACATAATTCTAAACTAATTGCTCAATTCTTGCACTTAGTCTCGGAAGCTAGATCGATTTCTCTGTGTGGACTCGACTACAGTGAGATTCTAACTATCCTACGCAACTTGAATTATTGACTAAAGAATATACCAATAAGTTTTAAAGACTCGTCAATTTTAAGCCATCTGTGTTAAGCTAAATTCTCGAAGTTACTGACTTGAAGTCATCTTGAAGTTAAACTTATCAGGTAATGGAGGACCCATTAGCCCCTAAGGCAGTTAGGCGAACACGGCTTGTGGCTCGAAAGGTCACTCGAGACTCTTAGATCTTGGGGAACGTCACGTGGTTCTAGCGAATAATCGAGAGGATCTCGAAAACCCAGAGCGGATTTCTTCCCTATGTAGGACAAGGTAACCTTACGAATCGAATAATCTGTAATTAAATTTCGTGATTGAAAATATTTCTTCACTGAATTGGTATTCCGATTATATTGTATTTGTTCCCAGCCATTTAGAAGCAAGCGAAACTTTAAAATTGTATCACTGGGCGTGAAAAACAATTTTATAGGAACTGGAATCTCTAGGAAACAAATGCGCTTCTTTTCGATTGTGAAGGCGTAAACTTAAAATTTTTACTTTTCACAGTAGAACATGAATTCGAATAGCAATTTTTCGTAATATGTGGTAATATTCACCAAAATTATGTTAGTTCAACAAAGTAGCTCGTTATCACCAGACATGACGTTTGTTTCGCTATCGCTAAACTGTTTAGTTGTTCGAAAACATTTTTTGAAAGATGTATTCATAGTTGTTGTGTGAACGATAAATGTTTAATGACAGAATTGAATTGAGGACGTAGCTTCGTGTCAGAAGAATTTAAGAAGTCAGACGAATGGAGAAAATGGTATAACCTTGTGGCTGCGACCTCGATCGCCTTCACTAAAGAACCTTCATGTATACAATCCGAAAGATATCGTATCCCTTGTATGCATACAATATGGCCGTCGATTCGTAGCTCGAGGTTTCCAGTTTACTCTCACTTTTTTCCCTCAAAGACACCAAGAATTTCTTCATTTTATTCGCGAGTGCCGGAAGGCCCAAGGTTAATAAAATGTAAAAGCGCACTACTATTTTATACCAAAGCAACCAAGATTCGCTTAGGCAGTTCAATCTTTTGTAAATGTCAGTTTTTAAAAGTGAAATCAAAATGATAATTTTAGAGCCTATGAAGTCATCATTTTGGCATTTAAGCAATCACTCTTCTTTCTTTCTTTCTTATTTGAATTTCATCTATACTATTTTGAAAGAACAGTTGTTTCATTAAGTAATGACTTTATAACATATAATTTTGTTCAAAAAGTTTTTAACAATAAGAATTATTACGCAACTTTCACATGGAAAAAGCAGGAAAACCGTAATTAGTGTGTCACGAATATTTCGCGGAAACGAAAGGCACGCAATGCAAGGTTACGGATACGTTTGTTGGCAGCTGGATTAATGAGGTTAATTACTCGTTCGTTTGATTGCCGAGAGGATCCTAAACTCAGTTTGACGACGAGGAAGTTATCTAAAAATACAAATACAGATCTACCATCTCGACGCTTTCATCTCACAAAGTGTATTAAATGGGAATCTCAATGTAGGCTTGGTGTATAATTCAAATCAGAGAGAAAGGTCATTTTTAAAATACCATAAAGTGATTTATAAAGACAAGAACATTATTCCACTCATGAAGTGCTCAAGGAAGTTTCTGAATACATGGTTACTACCAAAATTAGACTCACCCCTTCGCTTCCATCGAACTGTATTGTAGGGTTCTGCTTGAGCTTATTCTGAAACATAAAAAGATAGTAGATTTAAATAATTGTCAATAATTGGTTTTGCAAAAATATTTAATTAAATTTGATTTGTTGGCCTTCTGCACATCAAGTTTGGAATTAGAAATCACAACTGCAATTATTTATAATTATCTCTCTACAATTAAAAATGCTCAGCATTCAGATACTCATACTGGATAGGCCTATTGCAATTATGTTGTGATTTTTTATAATCATTTTATTAAATAATATTTTCGGAAATTATCTTCGATTTTTTAAACACGTGATAAATTCGCAATTCGGAGAATTAGGAAAAAGTGAATGAAGAGTTGCATCATTATTTTATGCGGAAGCCGGCACTGGATTATTTTACTGACGAAAAAAAAGCAAGTCAGTTTGTTAAGAAAACTTATACACAAAATACAAATGGACAGCTAAGACTAAAAAAATTCGTCCAATTGATTCAATACAAACGAGGAGAAATTTCCAAATTTCTTATACTCCTTTCCAGATCTATATTTGCATAACTCGGGCTATAGCATTCAAATTCCAAAAGAAGGAATTCGTCAAGAATTAGTAAAACTATGCTCATCTTGATTTAACGTAATATATTATATTTTTTCAAATATTCTTAATGTAGAAGTTTGAATAATGACATGCGCACTTGAAAAGCATCGCTTGGGAATAGACTCGCTTTGAGCGAAAATTAAAGCCTACCAGAAAGATTTACGTTTATGCGAAAAAGGCACGTGTCATGTAGAAATTTTAGTAAAAGCTATACGTGCAAAGGAAGACTAAAAGGTGACAAGAAACGATGAGAAGTCGCAAAGCATTCACATTTTTTTAAATCTCATGATCATTATCATTAAGCATGCCTTTGAGAATTACTTGTACATTGCAAAAATCTAAAAGCTGTCTCTTTTCGACACGTAAAAGAGCCTTGACAAACTTACTTCACTGATTGATGCTTCAATAAACTTGCAACATTTTACAAAGCGTAAGATTTTATTGTGATTTAGTGTCCATTTGAAATTGTTTCTGAAGACTTGAAAATTTACGTAGTTGCTTATTTAGTCGACACAAATCTTATTTAAGAAATGAGAGGAAATTAACAATGTTGCCTAGCTTTGTATATACTTTACTTGCAAGTTAAATAATATAGTTACAATCAATTGATCTCAAAAAAGTCTTGATTCAAGTCCAAGATAAGGCTTATTTCAAGATGTAATATATAAAGAAGACCAGTCCTGCTAAAAACTGACACTAACACTCAGAATAAAAGTTTGCTTGAATAAAAATCCTTTTTCTGTGATATAGGGGAAGCCAACCTACAGTAGATGATTTACAGTAGATAATCTTAATTAACTGGAAAACTGACAAAAAATGTTCATTATTTTTGTTAGTATAACATTTCAACAAGGATACTATATTTTCTGACGAAGTTTTATTGAAATTTTATAATTAATTAGATTGTGAGAGCAAAAAAATAATTTTTAACCTGAAAACAAAATTTTTGCCTCTTCTTTATTCATACTTTTTACCTTAATGAAAGATTTTTATGGCATGTTTATACATTAGAATCAAAGCTTGAAGTTTAATGAACAATATTTATTGATGTAAAGCTTTCTTACTTTAATATTTATAAATATTTGAGGACTTTTTATTGGACATTACATTTTCCAACAGTAGATAATCGCAAAATTGCGAAAAATGTCGCTGTCAAAATTAGCAGCTCTGTGACTGTCTCGCAGTTGTTTCAAGGGGTTAGGGTCAGTCGCAACGCAAAAAAACGATTTTTTAAAAGAATTTTTGTTTGAAAACAGGTTTTATTAATTATTTATAAGATTTCTAAAGTTCGAATAATACACATTACAAGAAGTTAAAGTAATTTTTGAAGGTCAAAATATCGATAAACAAGCTAGTTATACTTAATCTGCCACAGGTCCACAAAAAAAGGTGTTTTGCGGTGCGCATCGTAACTCATGACTGGATCATCTCAAACAAAAAATACAACGGGATTAGTTAAAAAAGGATATTCCCTTGTACTTGAACGAAGAATTAAGTGAAAATTTTAATTTTCAAGGAAATGGCGGATATGTAAGCACAACATTTTTCAAGGAAAATACAAATTTTGCGTTTAATCATCCACCATTTTCTTGAAAATAAAAATTTTCACTTACTTCTTGGTTCAAGTACAAGGGGATGTCGTTTTTTAACTAATCCCGTTGTATTTTTTGTTTGAGATGATCCAGTCATGAGTTACGATGCGCACCGCAAAACACCTTTTTTTTGTGGACCTCTGGCAGATTAAGTATAACTTGCTTGTTTATCGATATTTTCACCTTCAAAAATTACTTTAACTTCTTGTCATGTGTATTATTCGAACTGAAAAACATTTGACAATAAATAATAAAACCTGTTTTTAAACTAAAAATTCTTTAAAAAATCGTTTTTTTTGGCGATGCGACTGACCCTAACCCCTTAAGTTAAAGGTTGTGTTTAATTTTTTTGATTCGTAAAGTTTTTAAATAATAAACTAAGAAAATAGTGCCACTTATTAGTTATTAAAAAAAACATAAATTTTAGTTGTGTTTTAAGGTGTCTTTCAAATTCTGCACTTTTTCTGCCATCGCAAGTCACTATCGCAAGGTTAAATGGTATAAAGATTAACTATCTCGTACCAATCTCACGGAATATCAGAGACAAAAAAATGTAAATACTATGAACTTTTGTGATTTTTGTAAAATAATCATAGTTTCGACTATTATTTACTCAATAAACTGATTTTAATTGTAAGTATACTAATGATAAATTATAATTATCGAGAATTAAGTATTCTGTCATGCC
>CAKNWW010336403.1:348-22040 GCA_932074435.1 Andricus kollari | reverse complement strand
TGAATCAGCAAACACAGTGCCTGGAACACAAAAATAAATCACTCTTTCGTTCCCTCTGCTGAATTAACTCTCATGTTGAGAAAATATTCGTCATCAATAGTATGTGGTGTTTTTCCGAAAAAAAACGAGAAGTGCATAAATTTCATTTCTTTTTAAATTTCGTTCAAGCCACAAATAAAAGTTTTACGAACAAATGATGAAAAGTACCATTAAATAAGTCCGCAATAGACGGTACGTCGTGTTCGTCGCGCCTAGCTGCACTGCGACGCAGAAACCGCGCGCAAGAAGTGTTATATATCTCCACCAATTTCTTTCGCCCCGCTTTCGACAATGGCTCATTTTAAAGGGAGAAAGTCAAGCTTTCTATTAAGCATAATTTTGGAAAAAAAATTAAAGGCCGCACTTGGAGAAAAACTCAAAAATATGTTTAAAATTAAAAAAATAAAGCTTAAATAATTTTTTAAATCTAAAATCATTGCATTCAGCGTAAAGCTGATGACAAAAACGGTTTTAAAACCTCCATAAAAAAGTTAATTTGTATAACTTTTGTAGAAGTGATTGTGTAGTGCAGATTTGAGTGATTTTGTAGTGGAATTTGAGGTGAGTTGGTGGCAGAAGTGTGATTGAGGGTTTTGGTACTGTGAAATTGTCTGAAAGATATCATAGAAGTGAAGAGGTTAGTGATAATTTGTGAGCTTGAGACTGTTTTGGGTAGGCTGGGAGGTTAGGTTGCTTGGCGTGAGGAGCAGGGTGAGGAGACAAGTGTACCCAAGTGGCGGTGACAGGGAGGGAAAGGTAGAGAGAAGCACGGAAGAAGGTATGGTAAGCAGGGTGGGGTAGAGCAATGCAGATAGATTTAACGAAAGTTACGTATGGGGTTACAGACAGATGTCACTGCGAATCGGCTTGATGGGTAACGGGGACAGCGATAGCAAAGAGGAAAGGGTTTCGGACGAGGAAGTATTCGGTACGCCGAAACTTCAGACAAAAAAGAGAGGACAGTACAAAAAAACTGTAGAACCGGAGAGACTAAGGGCGGAGAGTTTTGGCTCAATAGAGCCATTCATAAATAGGAAGAGGGATAGGGCGGAGAGAGGAAGTAGTGAAGATAAAATAGAAGCAGGATCCACCCTAACAAATCCGAAACTGTACAGAACACCGCCGGGAAAAGAACAACATAGTGGGGGGGGGGGGGGGCAGACGAAGAGAAAGTTGAACATACAGATCAAAAAGAAAATGTACAGTTAAATGAAATGCGTAAAATGATGATGGCAGTAATGGGGATGTATGAAGAAAAGCAGGAGAAAAGAGTAGAGTAAATAAGGAAAGAAATTAGGCAGGAAATGGCAGAGCTGAGAAGAGAAATGAGGAAATGGGAAGAGGTTAGGGAAAAGTTAGAGAAAAGGATGCAGACGCTGGAGAAAAGACTAGAAAAGATGGAAGAGCCGAATAAAAAAGTAGAGGAGCTGGAAGGTAGGCTAAAAAAATAGAAAGCTCAAACCGTGAGTTTAGAGTAGGGGCGAGTGGGAGTAAGGAGAAGGAAAGGGTGAAAAAAATAGAACAAAGATTAGAAAAGAAAGAGAGAGAAGATAGAAAAAGAAACATAGTGATAAACTGTCTAAGATTAGAGAGGAAGGAGATGATGGAAGGAGTATAAGAAGTACTAAAAAGGATTGATGCTAAGGTAGAGATAGAGGAAGTGCAAGGTGTAGGAAGGGAAGAGCGAAGAGGGGAGAGAATGGTACTGGTGAAACTAAAAAAGTGGGAACACAAGAGGGAAGTAATGACAAAGAAGAGGATGTTATATGGAAACTCGGAGAAAATAGAGGATGATTTGAAATGGGTAGCAAGGGTTATGCAGTATAAGTTACGGAAAATAGCTGAAGAGGAAAGAAAAAAGGGAAGAAGAACATGGGTTAAGTATGGGAGAATACAGATAGAAGGTGTATGGTGGAATTGGGACGAGGACAGGGAAGAGTTAGTAAAAAAATGAGGTATCGGGAAACTAGGAGAGAAAGGATCGGGAGATAAGGAAATGAAAAATATTAGGAAACAAAAAGAGACGAGAAACGAAAGTAGGGAAGATTTGAGGTTATACTACTGGAATATAGCAGGCTTAGAAAGAAAGGATAGGAAGTTTATGAAAAATTTGAGACAATGGGATGTAGTAGTAATGATGGAGACGTGGCTAGATCAAAAGGGATGGGAAAGAGTAAGGGGAAGATGACCAAGAGGTTACAAATGGCAAGTTCAGAATGCAAAGAGGAAGAATAAAAAAGGCAGAGCAATGGGAGGAATGGTGATGGGAGTAAGGAACGAATGTATAACAGAGAAGGATAAAAAGGAGATGAAAGAATACAAAGAAGGATTAATAGTAAAAGAGATAAATATGCGAGTAGAGAGGTGGAAGATAGTGGGGGTCTATGTGAACGGGGATATGCAGAAGAAATTAGAGGAGATGAGAGAACTGATGGAAGAAAATAAGCAAGAGATTATACTTATAATAGGAGGAGATTTTAATGCAAGAACAGGGTATAGAGGAGGAAGGGAATGGGGTGGAGACCGAGGAAGGAAACCCAAAGACAAAATACTAAATGGGGAGGGAAAGAAATTGTTGAAGAGCCTAGGGGAGATGGGATGGTTTATCCTCAACGGAAGTATAGAGGGAGTTAAAGAAGGGGAATATACACGTTCAGGAGGAAAGAGGGGAACGGTAATTGATTATGTGGTAGTGGACGACGAGGTAAGGGAAAAGGTTAAGAAACTAGAGATAGGGGACTATATAGATTCGGATCACTTACCCTTAATAGTGACAGTAGAGGGAGAAACGCGTAATAACAATAAGGATAAAAAGGAAGCAAAAGTAAAAAGAGTAGGAAGAGGGGATTGGTCAATGGAAGGTAAAGAAGAGTTTAAAGAAAAAGTGGGGATTATCAAAATGGGGGTAGGAAATGTAAACAAGGAAATGGAAATAACGATAGGAGAAATAAAACGAGCATTAAAGTGCACGAGCAAAAAAGAGGTTAGTGAAGGAGGGGATAGAAGTGGATGGGATGAGGAATGTAAACACAAGAAGAAGAAAGTGAGAAGGGAATTAAGAAAATGGAGAAAAGGAACAAGTAGTGGAGAAGACTATAGGAGAAGAAAGAAGGAGTATACTGAGTTGTGTGAGCAAAAAAAAGAGGAGGAAAATAAATGGTTTGAAGAAGAAGCGGAGAAGGCTAGGACGGAAGAGGAGGTTTGGAAGGTAGTAAATAAAAAGAGAAGAAGGAAAAGAGTAAATCAGGATATTGAGATGGTAGAATGGAAACAATATTTTATGGAATTTCTATGAGGGGTAGAGAGGAAAGCTAGAAAAGGAGGAAAAGATGGCAGGGAATCAGATGAGGAGGAGGACATTGCATAGATGAGATTCCAAATCAAGTCGGGAAATATGGAGGGACGGAATTAGAGGAATGGGCATGGTTAATGTGCAATAGAGTATGGAGAAGAGAGGGGTGGCCAGAGTTATGGAAAGAAGGAATAGTGATACCAATAGTGAGGAAAGGCAAAGGGGAGGAGGTTAAGGATTATAGAGGAGTGACACTAATGCCAACATTGTATAAAGTTTATGTGACTGTTTTATCGGAGTGGTTAAAGAAAGAAGTTGACGAAAAAAAGATAGTGCCTCCGAATCAGACAGTGTGTAGAAAAGGGATAGGGGTGATGTTAGGTGCGTTCACTTACACCATTTCACTTTACCAAAACACCAAACAAATTGAAATTAGTAAAGCGAAGGAATTTTAAATATTAGGAAAAACTCAAAAAAAATACTACGGTTAAAAAGGGAACCGTAAAATCAGATTTATAAAAAAGGGACGGAAAGAATTTCTCATTAATGAAATAAAAATGGGCTTTCTCGACTCAGTAATATCTTCAAGTTAGATGTCAATTTCAGCGCTATTCATTTCAGTTGCTGACGCTACAAAAAGTTCACCGACTCGAAATGAGTGAGCGGTGCTGAAATGGAAGAAGAAAGGAGGGAGTTCTTTAAGGCTAGAGATATAGAAGACAGGACTGGAGTAAACTATGATGAAGTGGAAAAAAGGGAGAGGGAAAGACAATTAATAGAAAGATGGGGGATGATTGAGGAATCAAAATATAATAAATGGTATAAAATGATAAAAAAGGAAGGAAGAGAAGTGAAAGAAAAAGGAAACGGAAGTCGCTTCAATTATAAGCGTAAAGATTTGTAAGTAAGGGTTATGTAATAGCGTAAATAGATTAAGATGCGTTTGCGTTATCGCTCTCTCTCTCTCTCTTTCTCTCTCTCTCTCTTGCACACTCGCTTTCGATCAATCGCTCACTCGTTCGCTAACACGTCCCAAATTGCGCTTGCGTCAAGAAATAGAAATAAGGATCTAGATATAAGACGTTTTGTAAATAGGTGTAAATAAATGTAAATAGTAAGGATAAGTTTTTATAAAATATGTAGATGGAAGGATTGGAAGAAATGGAAGTCATGTAAACCCTCAGGGGACACATTATGAATAAAGAAGAACCATACAGATGAATTTTTAAGATAATAGTTAACATTTTAACCAGTGAAGTTTATATTCCCAAAATCTAAGCTCATTTTTTCGGTGAGGAGCTGGTGAGGAGCTGAAAAGCTGCTCATTCACGGCGGCGATTCGAATAGCGTCCAGTTTTTCTGAGAGTTATCTCGGCATCCCGTGAGAACGCTTTTCCTTTAATATCAGACATCGTTCATTGCGGCGTTTAGACTTGCGAGTGTTGGGCGTAACGCACTGCAAAGCGTGAACGTTCAACACATGTCAATTTTATTGCTGAAGAAGAGACGAACACCACAGCTGGCCACAGGCCCCGTAATCATTCCGAACTGGGACCCAGGAATAATATGTGTCAAGTCCACTGAACGCGATTTATGGCATCACGTAAACTGGCTAAACTCGCAGGCTGCGGAGAAAACATACTGACCAGCTGTCTTCTCCCCTTTGCTTAGAGAACAGAAAAGTAGCGAGCGCCATTTCGCTTCCAATCTCTTATAAATATGGAAGGACCGTTTGTGGCAAAGCACAGAGTTGGGGCTTCACGGCAGAAGTTTGATTTCTAACATTCTCTGTCGGTAAAGAAGTAATTAAATTTTTTTTTCACAATTCTAAATATTTAGGACCAGAAACACCTTCCTTCGTTACTTGTATTTAGCGTGCCAAATTTTCAGCACGATATCTCATTCGGTGTAGACGTAAGTTGGGGAAAAAAGTACCGATATAGCTTCCAGTTTTATTTTCTTCGAAATTTTTATTTTCAAAATTTCCACCGAAACAAAGCAAAAGCATGTACTTTATTGCTTCCTCTTTGATTTTTCAAACTATACATAGGTTTCTAAGATCGCTAATTACGAATCTGTTATCAGATTTAAGAAATTCAAGATGGCGGATCTAATATGGCCGACCGAGTTTTTTAAATTACCTCTGATTATAATAGAAATTGGTATCTATGGATTGTTGGAGTCGCTGATTACGAATTTGTGATCAAATTGACGAAATTTAAGATGGTGGATCCAATATGCCAGAGTTAATTTTGAAATTCATGCTAATCTCAATGAACTTTTGTGTACAAATTTTTTTGATGTCTCTGATCACAGCTATGCTATTAAACCGTTGTATACATATTTTTAAAAATTAGCATTGATTTTACAAATACCGGCCGCGATATTGGATGCCATAATAATTTCATAAATTTAACAGCAATGTTTCAATAAGTGATCCCGAAAACCTCTACATACTAATTTATATCACAATCAGGAATACTTTTACAAATTCAGTTAGCCATGTTGGATCCTCGTTCTCTAATTTTGAAAATCTGATAACAGATTAGTGATCAGCAACTCCAGAAAACCCATAAACACCCATTTCTATTACAATCAGAGTTAATTCGAAGAATTCGGTCCTCCATATTGGAGTCGCCATCTTGAATTTTGATAATATGATAAGAGATTAGTGATCAGCGACCATAAGACACAGTGTTCCCCAAGCCTACAAAAGTCGTCCGAAAATGGATCCAAAATCGGCTAACGCAAAAAGTTCCTACATCGTCTGTAGATGAAAAAAATGTCAACCTGAAAATCCTAAGTGATCGGGTTCGCAAGTTATGGACGCTTTTGTGTTTATGCTATGCGCATTCATGGTTAGCAAAGTGGAGCATTTGAGTATATACGTGTAATCCGTTTTTTAACTCCGAGTCGAAGAAATTGAGTGTGTATTTATTATTCATTGTTGACATTGTTATTTTTTATTCGGAAATCAATTGATAATTTAGTCTGGCAACATGATTTTTCGTTCTTGCTAAAAGAACTCTTTGATTGTAAAATGGAATGAAACTATCTTGAAAATCATGATTTCGAGGACAAATTTATTGAAACCACTTTTAGCGTGACCCAGGATCAACGGCGAGGACGTAGTGGTTACGTGATCCCTTTCTTTTTTTTTTTAGTTTTTTTTAAAATTTTTTTGTCGTTTTTTAAAAAAAAAATTTTATAAATTTGAGAAAGTGATAAGAGTATTGTTTGTTTCAATCATGATGGCATACTTGTAGTTAATAGTTAAAGATGTAGCGATGAAAATTCAACAACAGCTTTCAGTGAATTTGTTATATAAGTGTCACGATGATAGCCTTGAACTTTATAACGTTTCCAAAACTTCAAGAAATCACGATGAATTGACTCACCACTTTGTTCTGACCAAAAACCTAAGCCGTTATTTCTTTCAATGAACTGGAAACCTTCTTTTACATGTGCAAGAATTACGTGAATATTTAGTGTTTCTGAAAGCTTCTCAAGACTTTCCAAAGCTTTCTTTAGTTCTTCAATATAGTTATCCAGTGAAGATCCTACTTTCCCAGAGGTAAAACAACAATTCATCACCTTATCCATAGCTTTAAAAGCGGCAATATAAGGTCTAATTTTAAAAATACCTACCTCTTTACACATTTCGGGATCTTTGAGCCTATCTGACTCTTTCAGTAATTTTCTACACGCATTGCCCTCAAAAGCATCACCATGATAATTTTTTGAAACCAGATTGAGTTTGCACGGCCACAATACAGCCTTTTCTCGGCCTAACAGGGGAACCAAACCTTGCCAAAATAAATGGTTTACAAAGCCTTGCAGAAAATGCAATTCAGGTATGACACACTTCTGCAAAACGTAGACATCACCGTCTTCATTGAAAATAGGTTGATTAATTGTGCTGTGACATTCTCTACTACATTACGGCTCACGGACGGGGTATAGATGAGACGCGGAGATGACTGTGAGTGGTGGGAGATGTTTCAAGGGATCTCGAGTTTATAATGCCGTTACATCAATATATCAATGAATTTTCGAATAAAAAAACAATATTAACAATAAATAATACATACACACTCATTTTCTTCGACTCGAAGTTAAAAAAACGGATTACACGTATATACTCAAATGCTCTACTTTGCTAACCATGAATGCGCATAGCATAAAGACGAAAGCGTCCATAACTTGCGAACCCGATCACTTAGGATTTTCAGGTTGACATTTTTGTCATCTATAAACAATGTAGAAGCTTCCTACGTTAGCCGATTTTGGATCAATTTTTGGACCACTTTTGCAAACTTGGGGAACACTGTGAACAAATTTATATTACAATCAGAGTTAATTCAACGAATTCGGTCCGCCACTTTATTTTTTCTATGTTACTTATATTTAATTAATCTTGCAAAATATCTGTATAAAATAATTAGAAGGCAACACAGGATGATGTCTGTAGCCTCCAACAAGAAGCTCCTTTTCATTTTTTTTCTCTGTTAAAGGAGTACATAATGGATTTCTCATATCTTATTTGTAGGTAAATTCTGCCATCGTTATCATCTTGAAAAATTGTGAATATGATTATAATTCAATTTATTATAATCGGCTTTTAAATTTGTTTAACACTTGACTTATTTGTAAATTATATTGCCGTCATAAATCTTTTTATTGAATAAATTAAAAGAAATGTGCCGACTTCAAGATGGATCAAACAAAAACTAAAAAGACATATAAACATACATTGAATTACATAGAATTAACTGAATTTTGGAGAATCACGTGAATTGAAAAAAATCCCGAAAATTATGCACAATTCAAAGAATTTATACGAATTCAGGGTAAATTCGAAATTAAATCTTGTGAAATTATATTAAATCTGCCGATACTTTTTAAATTCCTTGACATTTATTCAAAAACCTTGAGAGCTTTTAAAATCCTCCAAAAACAGAGAAATCTTAGGAAATTTGATAAAATCCCTTGTAATCTTTTAAAATATCATGAAATAATAAATTATTTTAAAAAATTTCATAATAATTCAAAATTTTAGTTATAAATTACTTTTTGATATTTTTAAATTTCCTAAAATATTTCAAGTTCTTTGAAACTCTTGAAATCACTTGAAACTTTGTGAAGCTCTTGAAAATCCCTTGAAATTTTTTAAAATACCTCAAATATTTCAAATTCATTGAGTTAATTGAAAATCCCTTGGAATCTTGTAAGATATCCTAAAAATTTTCAAATTCTTTAAATCTTTGATAATACCTTGAAATATTCATTAATTCTTGTGAATAAATTCTTAGAAATCTATTGAAATATTATAATTTCCCTTGACATTACATGAAACCTGATGATATTACCTGAAATCCTGGAAAATTTATCAAAATACCTTGTGAGCTTTCGAAATTCCTCAAAATCATTGAAATCCTCGGAAATCTTATAAAATCACTTGGGACTTGTCGACATATTATAATAGGCCCTACAAAATCGTGCTATATTTTAAAAAATTCCAGGAAACTTTTTAATATCAAATGCAAAATTTTCAAATACCTTAAAATCAGTCAAATCCTTGGAAAATTCGTATAAATTTGTCTAATCTTTTCAAAGAGCCCCTTAAAAAAGCCCTCAACTATTTAGAATCGTTTTTTTAAATTTGAGACCAAAATGAAATCTACTTTCTTATGAATAATTTCATGCAAAAAGAGCGTGAAATACATTTACAAATCAAAATTAGATTTCCAAACTACCTCCTTTTCGACTCATTGGAGACAGATAAATAACAAATGAAAAAAGTCGAAGAATTGAATCACTTTAAATTACTGAAATCTTTTTAAAATACCCTAAGATATTTTAACAAGTTTGAAATCTTTTGGAATGCCTTCAAATTTGTAAATCTCTTGAAAGTGCTTCGGAATCTTCTGAAGTACCCTGAAATATTTGTAATCATTTCAAATCCTATCAGGTTACTGAAACCAATTGAAAATTCCTTGGAATCGTTCTATATACCCTAAAACCTTGCATAGGTCCTATAAAATCGATCTATATTTTGGAAATGTTAGGAAACTCTTTGACGCAATACCCCATGCAACTTTTTCACATCTCTTGAAAATGCTTTAAAATCCTTTTAAATGCTCTAAAATATTTTAAATCCTCTGAAACCAATTAAATAATCTTTATACTCTTTTGAAATACTCTTGTTTTCAAAACCTTTGAAATCTTTTCAAATTAATTGAAATATTTTAAAGCTTTTGAAACTGCCTTAGAATCTTTTAAAACCATAAAATAATTAAAATCCTATAATTGACATTAAATTACTGAAATAAATTTAAAAATTCTTAGGATCAAATATTTCCAATTCTTTGAAATTCTTTAAAAAAATCCTTCCTATAGGTTTTCGGGTTCGCTGAATTCAAATCCGTTGTCTGTTTGGTTTGACCTTGACCCTGACCTGATGATACCAAACGGACAACGGATTTGAATTCAGCGACCCCGAAAATCTATAGGTACACTGACCTAATTGGTTAGCGATGAATTTTGTAAGTTTGACCTGGAACTGACCTTGAGCCTGACCTGATGAGACCAAACGGGCAACGGAATCGAATCCAGCGACCCTGAAAGCCTATAGGTGCCGTGACTTAATTGGTTAGCGATGAATTTTGTAAGTTTGACCTTGAACTGACCTTGACAACGGATTCGAATTTAGCGACCCCAAAAACCTATAGGTACCCTGACTTATTTGGTCAGCGATGAATTTTGTAGGTTTGACCTTGAATTGACCTTGACCCTGACCTGATGGGACAAAAAGGACAACGGATTAGAATTCAGCGACCCCGAAAATATAAGACCCACCTAGTCTGGTCTGTATTGCAAGGGTTCAGATTTTGTGGTCCTGTGTTATTGAAATCTCTTGGAAATGCCTTGGAGTATTTTTAAATTCCTTACATACTTATTTCAAATATTTTTAAATTACTTGAAACTTGAAACTTTTAAAAGCTTTCAAAAATGATTTGGAATCTTCTAAGATACTCAAAAATATTTCAAATACTCTTAAATCAATGAAATTACTGAAATCAATTAAAAACTCCTTTGAATCTTTTAGCATAATTTAAAAGTTTTCAAATCCTTAAAACTTTTTTTAAATTTCTTCAAACTTGAAATTTTGTTAAATACTCCAAAATATCTAAGATCCTCTGAAACTAATTACTAAAATCAAATGAAAATTCGTTGGATTATTGAATTTTATTAAATATTTTTAAAATTATATAAAAATTTTAAAAACAGCCTGAAACATTTAAAATGCTTTGAAATTCCTTCAAATAATTAAAATTAATTGGAGTCATTACATATTTCAAGACCTTTTAAAACTTCAAAAATCACTTAAAACATTTTAAAGCTTTCGAAAATTCCTTGGAATTTTTTAAATAATCTAAAATATTTCAAATTTTCTGATACCAATTAAATTACTGAAGTCATCTGAAAATTCCGTGGAATATTTTGAAATACTCTAAAAGTTTTCAAATTCTCTAAACAAATTTTAAACTCCTTCAAATTACGTAAATATTTTGAAAATATCTTTCTTTTTTGAAATTATCTAAAACTCTCCTAATCCTTTAAAATCCCTTGAAAAGTGCTTGCAATCTTTTAAAATTGCCTCAAGATTTATTTCAAATATATTAAAATAACTCAAAACTTTTTGAAGCTACCGAAAATACCATTTAATCTTTTAAGATACTCCAAAATATTTCAAATCTTTTTGAATCAATTAAATTACTAAAATCAGTTGAAAATTCCTTGAAATCTGTTAAAATATCCTCAAATATTACAAATCCTTTAAAATCTGTTGACATTCATTGAAATTATGGACATCTCTTTCAAATGCCTTGGATTCTTTTCAAATGCCCTAAAATATGCCCAGTCATTTGAAGAATTCCTTTACTCAATCGTAAAATTTTAACTTCAGATACTTAACTGAATAGTAAATAAAACTTAGCAATTAACGTAATTATGTAATTTACAGCTAATTCTATTCATTTCATTTGAAGGAAATGCAAGTCAAAATTGTACAATTCAAACTCCGGACTCGACTTGTATCCTTAGCATTCACCGCCACCAAACGAATCACCCGGGAATCAGCCATCACGTTAGAACTCATAGACCAGCGTGAGTGGCTCGTGGTGTCCCCCTCAATCGATAAGGAGGGAACGTACATAGCCGGCACAGCGCCACAAATGCTTAGCCGCCATCATCTAGCGCTGGTTTTCCTCTTAAAGACTGGAGCCCCCTCCGTCCGTGTCATGCTAAGCAATGAGTTCTTACGTCCATATCGTCAGCTACCATCAATCGAAAATACATGAATTGAGCACATGCCTTGGCTTCATAATACGCAGCTCTGTTTTTAACCTAAAAATGATTCTAGATCGCACTTCGGTGCGCATGCATTGGCTTCATAATACATTCCGTTTATCTCGATTCTGATATCGATTCTAAAGTATATAGGCGGCGAATTTAAATCCAACCAACAGTTGAAGAGAGAATGTGGCTTCAGTTTTCGAGATATAATCGCAACCTCTGTTTTATGATAGGATAAAGCTCATTCTAAAATTTTAAGTGGAAGAACCTAAAAATGAATATTGCGAGCAGGTTACGTAATACAATTAAATACGTTTAAGGAGTTACGAAGCACCATAGAAAAACTTGGATTCATAGAAAACGAATTCAAAACTTACTAGAAAGTGTCATTTGGAATGTTCAATCCAAAGACATAAGACAAAAACCGAACACGTAAAATCTAGAATTATTATAACAATCATTTAGTTTTAAGAAAACTGATAAATTTCTTTAAATCCTTCAAACTTAAAGGAAAAATTAGATGATAAGGAAATATGAAGAAATCAGTACAATTTTTCTACTTCTAGGTAAAATAAATAAATTCTAATTTTTTAACATAATTGCCAATGAAGAACCATTAAAGAACTGAGCTTTGAATTACAAGCCGTCAATTGACTTCAATAGAATGCTAAGCAGACTTTCCAAACAATCCACTGCAATAGTACGGTGTACTAGTTCTATTACATATCTGCAATGCATTGCAATTGCAGACATTCAACTTAATTCATGAACGAATTTTTTTATTGCAGGGACAACTAGGAAAGCTTCCCTATCAATCTCATTCTAAAATTATATGCAGAAGGACTTACAAATTTAATATTCTTAAAGGGTTACCGGGCACCATAGAAAAACTTGTTGGTTCTCATTTGCACACAGCCCATATTCCCATATAATTATTATTAGACCCAGACACCTAAGCAAGCTTCACTAAAAAGCTCATTCTAAAAGTTTTTGCGACAGAACTCAAAAGTTGACGTTTTGATGCTTCTAAATGGACTGGCAGCATACAGTTTCAACACTTTTTTTCTCTGCTGGCGTGTTTAAAAAAAATAGAAATAGCTGTTTTTAACTAATTACACTAAAAAATAAGTGCCGTCTAATAATACACTGTTAGAAAAATCGGTATTAAATTTATTACAAATGTATATGAAGTAATTTGCATACACGGTAGTTGAAATTTAGTATACATTAAAATATGAATAGCTGGGGCCTATTTCATAAAACCTACAAGTTCACAAGTTACAAGTTACTATATTACTAGTTTGTAATTACAAGTTCTTGTATTTTGTGTTTCACAAGAGTTTTACGTCCACTTGTAATTACAAGTAATATCTCCTACAATTTACAAGGGCTTTTACAAGTGCGCGCAGACGCACTTAACGTATCATGGCAGCTAACCTCCTAGGGTGACTGCGTATTGCAGGATTCCAGTTAATAACTTTTAAAAAATAAATGAGGAAAATAATTTTATTTCGTGCTGCCATTAAACAAAATCAATTTCATATATATTGTAAAAGTTGGTGAAAAAGGAGCATATCGATACTTTCCGGTGGTAGATAATAAAATATTTAAAAATAAACTATTATGACATTAATAGAAGTTTGTGTATAAATACTATATTTCAATTACGTTCGTAGTAACCTCTTTTTTACTGTGTCCTTTCGGTGTGTCACTCAAATTACAAACAATTAATATACGGATCACGGGCAACGTTTTCTAGACTTTCCTAACCTCAAATATATACACGCCTTTTAACGAATATTATGCTTTATCAACTTAAGTGAAACCGATAATTATATCTACACTCCAATAAGTTGTTCTTTAATTAATCCATAAACCAATTTCAACGGTCGGAAATTTCAGTAAACTCTCTTAAAAGATAACTTGTATTTACTTTTAGCACTTTTACAAAACCGCAAAGACCCTATGAAATTTGTCTACAAATCACATGTGCTACTTACAAGCCCTGAGCTTTATGAAATAAAACGCTTGTAAAACTGCGAGATATTACTTGTAAAAGGAGTCGCCGTACTTGTAACATGTAAAATGTGCGAACGACTTTATGAAACACACACTATTAATACAAGCACAAAGTTATTGGACTTGTACTTGTAAATTGTAACTTGTAGTTTTTATGAAATAGGCCCCTGTACACTTCATATTAAATATAATATACAGGTCAGTATAGCAGCGTGCTTGAAAACTCATAGTGCTTTTATTTCTTTAAATCTGATCAAATATTCGCAATGGAAGTAATAATCTAGAATTCGTCGATTGAATTGCTTTTTATGATTAAAGTGCAACGTACATGTGGAACTCTTTCCAAAATTTGCCCTGAATGGTAGAAATTTAATTGTGAGTAAATTTGATTGTAGGTTAAGTCTGTCATTTATGTACGTAATTGAACTTTCCGACTTAAAATCTAATTTAATTTTTGAATAATTGTAAGAAGGTATCATGTTTTATTATTAAGAAACGAAAATTACTACTAATTTTATTTTCATTTTGTGTAAAATGGAATTATCTGAGCGATTATCACGAATGTATATTAAATGTAATAAACACGTACCTAAATAGCGATTTCATATGCTTGAGATATTAATTTTAATATACCTTGGTATTTTAAATTTAATAATATTTTTAACAGTGTACATGACTAAACATTACGCAGAACAGCTATTGTTAAACGATAAAACGTAAATCACACCTATGGCCGCGTCTCGTGACCGTGAGATGGGTGGCATGATGAAATCACGACGACAGGCCGGCGAAAACCTCGCTTTAAGGTTACGAACCAGTGATAGTTTCGCACCTCCGAGAGCACCGATTATAAGGACAATTAATTTAACCAAATATTTTGGGTATAGTCGTTGCAACTCCCTTTTAAGGTATTGATACCTCTCCAGCTTTTCCTCCTCCTTGGCAGTGATGCTGTAGTCGGCCAGAGCCGAGAATTCTATCACGAATATGGTTCGTTTCTCGAAGTCTTGGAGACAATGTCAGGCATCGAGTGTGCAACGGAGACTGCTATCCGAAAATCGTACTAAGAGCGACAAATATGGTAATAGAGCAATCTTAGGGCCTCATTATGCCTGTAGATATACGTTATTCCCGCATGGGTGGGACACCCAGATAATATGTGTTCTAGGTACCATGCGTGTGCATGACACGCTCTGCACCTATCGCTGGGAACATCTTGACATAAAATGCGGTCACTGTATACTACAGTAGAAATGACAAGATCCTGGTATGCAAAAATGAAACCATCTGTACTTGAATCGAGCCCTGATGATCTGAGAAAAGCAAAAGTTTGCTCCTTCGACAAGGACTTTTTTTCTACATTCCTGTGAACATTTCCGTGCATTTTCTTGGCGAGTAGCTATTGGAGAATTTTTCAACTTCTGCTTTCAGAAATGAAGCATTTAGATGGAGCAATGCACTTTCCTCACTCCTGATGTTAAAACTCAAGCCAAGGGTCTCAGCCGCCTGCCCCGCGGCTTTGTAAAGAAATGCTCCTTTGCCAATCATCTCGTGATTCCTGACCACTTCTAGGAGAGAATCTTTTCCATTTGTAACGATGTAAGCTGTACTTAGAACAATTCGGTTATGAAGACATGAGAGATTCAGGAGTCCGCATCCGCCTTGACGGCGTGAGATGTATAATCGCGGAACAGACGAATTGATATGCAAGCTTTTATGCATATGCATGATCGTAAGTGTGGTGATATCAAGGACCGTCAGCTCGTTCTTCGTCCAGTGAACCATCCTAAACGAGTAAAGTAGAACTGGGACGGCTAGCATGTTAGTCGCAGATACCTTGTTCAACGCCGACAGTTTTAAAGACCAAATCTGCCGAAGAAGATGCTTGTATCTGCTTCGAAAATACTCTTTAACTGATGTTAACTCCTGACTGCGGTTTTGAGGAACGCCAAGGTATGTATAGTTCTCTCTAGTGTTAAGATGTCCAATAACACTTATATACACAAGCTCACGGTCCTTGGGAACGCCGACAATCGTGCCTTTCTTTAGATACATTCTGGCACATTTATCCAATCCAAAGTCCATCCCAATCTCTCCTGTGAAGTCCTTGACGATATTTATAGCAGTTTGAAGTTTGCTTTTACCAGAGGCATAGATCTTCAGGTATTCCATATAAAATACATGAGTGACCTCATGCTCGCGATGGTTAGTGTCGTCACAGATGTATTCAGAAGAATTTCCCAGTGCGAGAGATAGAGGCAGGAGTGTAATGCAAACAAAGAGAAAGGGCTCATGGTATCGCCCTGAAAGACGCCCCTCTGAAAGGTGACGTTAGTTGTCACACAATAATTTCCAGATAAGATGGTAATTCTAGTTTTCCAAAGAGGCGTCAATCTCTCTATGCATCTCATTATGTGTGGATGCACCTTCAGGGCTGCAGCGTCTTTACAGATGCACCTGTCAATTAGCAGGTTCTCTCGACATCCTGCTACACCATTTTTCGAGTCACGTTGTTCGTACATCTCTCGCCACACAGGCTCAATTCTTCGGATAATCCTGCTGTTCAGGATAGCTGTAAAGATCTTATATAATGTGTTTAAAGAAGTTATTATATAATTAAAAAAATAAGGTTAAACAACCACCGCAGGGTCTCACTGGGAGCAACTGCCATCCAAAAATGACACCAGCTCCCAGTAGGACCGCGATAAATCCCATTCATGGCCACGTCTCACAACCGTGAGATGGGTGGTCACAGGACACGATGAAATCAAAACCACAGGCCGGCGAAACCCTCGTGTGTTTTGAGGACACGAAGCGACACAAGGATGACAGCTTTCTGCATCCATTTCGCAAGTGCCTTGGCATATTTTTGGCACGCGGGTATGGCTTCAAGGTTACGAACCAGTGATAGCTTCGCACCTCCAAGAGCACCTATCACAAGGACAATTACTTGTACCGAATATTTTGGGTACAGCTTTTGCAGCCCCCTTTTAAGGTCTTGATACCTCTCCTCCTTTTCTTTCTCCTTGGCAGTGATATTGAATTCAGACGGTGCCGAGAATTCGATCACGAATATAGTTCGTTTCTCGAAGTCTTGGAGAACAATGTCAGGCCTCGAGTGTGCAACGGAGACTGCTGTCCGGAAATCGTAGTTCCAGAAAATTTGGCACTTCTCGTTTTGGACAATTGACTCTATCTCCCTCGGAGCGTTCGGCAGGGCAGGGTCGCGGCCAACACCGTAAGAGCGACAAAGATGGTAATAAAGGACTCTTAAGGCCGCATTATGTCTGTAGATGTACGTCGTTCCTGCGTGGGTGGGACACCTCGATAGTATGTGTTTTAGGTTGATATCTTAGAAGAAAGAGCAGGACAAGGAGAAAGATCAGGAAGAAAAGTTGGGAAGTGTTACAACAGAGGGGTAAGTGTGGAAGATAATAAATAGGATTAGGAAGCGTAGAGTGGGGATAACCGAGAGAACTGTGAGTGAGAAGTGGAGGGAGTTTATCAAGGTATCGTTTCAGCGCTCAGATTCAAGGAAAAGAGATGAGGGAAGTCGATGAACGAGGGAGGCAGACGTGGAGGAGTTGAATGACGAGAAGATAAAGAAACAGATAAGGAAGTTAAGAAGGTCAAAGGCAACAGGACTGGACGGGGTAGAGAACGAAGCATGGCTGTTTAGTACATAAGAGGTTAGGGAGAGGCTGTAGGGGGTAGTGAAGAAAGTATGGAGGGGGATGGATTCCCAGGAGGGTGGAGAGAGGAGTTAATAGTGCTACTGCATAGAAAAGGGGATAGGGATAGGCATGCAAATAATATAGGGATTACGCTAATGAATACGGCGTACAAAGTATATGCAACGGTGCTGGTGGAGAGGCTGCGAAAGGATATCAAGGGTAAAGGAATACTTCCGGAGGCGCAGGCGAGCTTTTCGGCGTCCCCAACACGTGGTGGATAGAGAATTTGCGAAGAAGGGCTCGAGAGTGTACGCGCTTTTTGTGGATCTCTAAGGCGCGTTTCTTTCGGTGGATAGGGGAAGGTTGCGGGTGGCGATGGATGAGAGGAGAGTGAGGAGAGGCCAGATCGAGAGGGTGATGGAGGTACACGAAGAGACGAAAGATAAGGTAAGAGGAGGCTAGAGGACTCCGGAGGGTTTCTGGATGGATAGGGGTAAGTTAAGGCAAGGGTGTCCGTTTAGCCCAACGCTTTTTGCGATTTTAATCGCGGATATGGAGAGTAAGCTAGAGGCCGGAGTGGTAGGAGGAGTTAGGGTAGGTAGGGTAAGGGTATAGTCACTCGGGTATGCAGATGACGTAGTGTTGCTGGCAAGAAGCAAGGATGCCTTCAAGGAGATGATGAAGAGGTTGAGAAGATACTTGGGTAAGAATAGATTAAAGCTGAATGCGGAAAAGTACAAGTTTATGGTGTTCAGGAAAGGGAGTGGAAGGGATAAGGGAGGGGAGTGGAAGTGGAAGGGAAAGACAGTGTTGGAGGTGAAAGATTTTGTGTACCTGGGCTTCCTGTTCGGAGAAACCGGGGAGTGGATTGTCACATAAAAGAGAGAGTAAGGAGGGTGGGGATGGAAGGAAAGTGAGGAGTTAAATATGACACAGGAGAGGTATGTAAAATTGATACTGGGGTTGGCCAGGAATACTCTTAATTATATTGTTAGGAGGGAGGCGAGGAGAACGAGATTAGGGATTCTAACAGGGAGTCTAGCGTGTAAGTATGAGGATAAATTTTTGGAAGAGGGGGAAAGTAAGCTAGTTATCGAATGTTGGTGGAAGAAGGAGAACAGGGGAGGAGAGTGGAGGCTGGAGGCTGAAAGAGGAAGGCATTTTAGAAGGAATGGGCTACAGAGGGATGAAGTGAAAAGGATGTATGGGGAGGGGAGAAAGGTGTATGAGGTTGTCAAGAAGAAAGACATGGAAAGAGAGAAGGCAGCAGGGGAGAAGAGAATAACAGGGTCAAGGTTTAACGGGAACTATGGGTGGATTATGCCAAGGGAGAGAGAGCAGTATTTTTGTGAGAAAGGAAATCAGGACCTTACAGCGAGGATGAGGTTTGGGTGCATGGAGGGGTTCTATAGGTTCTGGCTTCCTAGGGAGAAGAATTGTGCGGGAAAGGATATGCAAGGGTGAAACACTGGTTGGAGGATTGCGAGGGGGTGGAAATGAGTGAGATAAGCATGGTTGTAGTACTACATGAAAGAAGGGACGAAAGAGCCGTTGCATAGGTAAAGGGGGTATTAGGTGAGATGGAGAAGAAGAGAAGGAAGGAGGAAGAGGAATGGAGAAGAAAAGATTGTAAAGAGGAAAGGAATTAGATATGAACGAATTGTAAATATTGTAGAAGCTAAGTATTAGATATTAACCGCGGAGACAGAGTACGGCAATGCAAGGCAAGGAGAAAATATAGGGACATGCGTGTGAGGAAGGCAAAGCGATAAGAGCGAGCGGTAGTAGAGTTAAGGTAGTACTAAGGTGTGGATAGATGTTAGTTTTTAAGGATTAACTTTAAGACAAATTCTGTAAAACATGGAGGTGTACAAGATCCCAAAAACTTTAAGGAGTTTTGCGACAACCTCATAACATCTGAGGAGGAATGTCCATCAATCACTGCCGAAGAGGAGAAAAAAGCACTTAGAGGCACGAAGAACTTTTGCGCTGCAGGACCAGATGGTATCAAGAACTTCTGGCGAAAGAAGTTTACAGAAAGCTGTCATCCTTGGGTCGCTTCATGTTCTCAAGGGACACGAGGGTTTCGCCGGCCTGTCGTGATTTCATCGTGCCCTGTAACCACCCATCTCACAATCGTGAGACGTGGCCAAATGTGTGATTTACCGCGGTTCTACTGGGAGCCGGTGTCATTTTTATATGGCAGTTGCTCCCGGTGAGACCCTGCAGTGCTTAATTAATTAAATTAGAAAACAAATCAAATCTTAAATAAGGGCCCAGGTCTTCATCTCGCTTATTATTATTTTTACGCTGATTGTGATTAATTTGATTACAAAAAAAGTTGTATTGTTCTGAAATGTTTTACAAACAAAAAATTTAATTGAATAATTCCAACTTTTTGATTTTCACCCACATAGTTTATTAAATGTAGATTTTAACAGGGGCTTATCGTTATATTTCCATTTCATTATATTATATAGATGTTTGTTGTATAACTTCAAACTAATTATTTGTGTTTATTTACCTTGGTTTATAAAAAGTGCCATATATAAAACAAATATTGTACTACTCCATTCGCCGGGAAATAATTCCCTCCAGTTTATAAAACCCATCATGTTGGTACCACACTGCATAACATTATTATAATAAATTGATAATTAATTTGAATTTGCATTGGTTTGGCCACGGAGAATATGTTACAGTACATGATCCAACAAACTATGGTCTCGCCACGCGCATCTACAAAAAAGGTAACCAATCAAATGGCCCGTAGGAATTCGTATGGCGACTTCCATTTTTAAAGGACGTCAAGCGGGAAGTTTAAGGCAGGTTCAACGCTGCATGTATTAATTGCAGAAAAAACACAAAAACAGGCTTATAAATAATCGTATAAAGCTAAAATAAAAATCAGGAAAATATGACTTATACGTATAAAGAGTATTAAATGTAAAAGAGCGTACTAATGAAAGATATAAAGTGTTTCTTTGGAACATATTTGAAGAATTATAACCCCATACTATTCACACTATCGATTTTGGAAAGAACGAAGAGAGTTTAAAAATTGTATTGTATTGTGATTTTTATTACAGAAATCATTATAAATAATTTGTACTAGCTTTGCAAAGTCGGCTAAAGTAATGGTTTTATTATTTATACAGGGTGTCCCAGACTCAAGTGTCCGGACTTATATGGCTGTCTAAAAATTTTAAAAATAAATCTAAAATTCCTTTTCCAAAAATCAGTTGAAGTTTTAGTTTTTGAGTTTTTAAATGTTTAAGCTGGACCAATCAGGATCACGGTATAAACAGCCGTGCGTACGTGAACGGGAGTCCAACGAAGTGTAGTGACTGCTGTTCTCTCCTCGCTCAACAATACTGCGCTGGACTCACGCCCACGTACGTACGACTGTTTATACCGTGCTCCGGATTGGTCCAGCTTAATCATTTAATAACTCAAAAACTAAAACTTCAACTAATTTTTGGAAAAGGAATTTTCTATTTCTTTTTTTAATGGTAATATAGCTATATAAGTACGGACACTTGAGTCTGGGACACCCTGTATTATTACAAATTCTAATAAATAATTGATAATTAAAAATAAAGTAATTATTTATGAATTAATAAATACAAATAAAATAATTAATTAATAATTATAAACGAAATAATTAATTAATAATCATTAATTAACAATAAAAGAATTAATTATAATAAATAAATTATAATTATTGTAATTATTAAAAGAGCCTCGGTGGCTCAGTTGGTTAGACGCTCGGACTTCGCCTTAGAGGTCCGGGGTTCGATCCCTGAGCCGGTACCTCTTGAAATTTTTCAATGTACCTTTACCGAGGTTCTGGTGGTTCGGATTCCACCTTAAGCTGTAGGTCCCCTCATCATGCACTTGACTGCAACCCAGTCCGTGAATGATGGGGTAAAAACCAGGCTTTGCCCAATGTGTTAAGGCACACGTTCTTATCAGATCACTTGATTGCATTAAAATAATGCGTCCGTGACTGATAATATATACCGGGACAGCCCCGTGCATACTATTCAAAAAATAAAAAAATAAATCCAACTACACAAAAATGCCTTCGACACATTGGGCTATAACCATCTCAAGCTTGAGACAATAATTTTTTTGTAATTAAAATTTTACAATTACAATAATCAGTATTAATTATTGTTAAAAATGTTGTTGACATAAAATGTTGCAAGTTTAACTATAATTTTTACCATTGAATGTACTTTTTGTGTAATATAATAATAGCAAAGATAGTAAAAATATGAAGAATACAATACTAAATATAATTTTAT
>CAKNWW010336393.1:822-11292 GCA_932074435.1 Andricus kollari | reverse complement strand
GTTCAATTTCCCAGCCAAAAAGACGAATTTTGAACAAAAGAGTTTAATTTTCAACCAAAACGGATGACCTTTCAACAAAATTGTTAAATTTGTAACCAAGTAAAAAAAATTTTAACTAGAAGTACATATTATTTATTATAAGACAATATCCATCATTTTATTTATAACTTTTTTGTTTTTGATCAAATTAAATAACATACTTTACGATGTTTTTATATCAGGAAACTCAAGAAGTTTTAGTAGCAGTAGAAAAATAAGACTATTCTTTTTTTTCGAATAAAACCCCAAGGCTAACAATCTCATGGAAAAAAGTTTAACCCTTTCAGTCTGAAACCACATCTTTTTCACCCTCAATGATTAATTACAAAGCCGAACATTTTCCGGTGACAAAAAAAACGTATATTACAAGAAAAATAACCAAAAAATTGGAAAAATAGTTGAATTGAAAAAAAATAATAGCCCAAGAAAGCTTGCACCCCCATTTATTTCATTCTAGTAAAACCTCATTCCTATAGTTTTTTTGCATCAAGTAAAATGGTTTATGGTGACAAAAATTTCGTCTAAGAAGTTGGTTATATTTAAAAAATTACCTAATTTTCAAGTTTGGTTTCTGGAAAAAATAAAAGATATTTTTCTTTAAATATGGACCACTTTTTGTAGTCAATGAAACTTTTTTACATTATTTTTATTTTGGTGAATGCAAGTTATTTCTATTAAAAAATTGTTCATCCTGTTCATACAGGTTATTTTTAAGTATGTTCACTAGTTGTCTCATATTAAAAAATGAGCATTGTTAAAACTGATTTATAAAATCGAGGAAAATTGGAAGAAAACTGAAAACGAATTTTAGAGAAAAAAAATGAAAGCTAATAAATATTTGTTCAACAATAGTTATTAAAAGTTTCATGTTTTCGCTTTCTCTTTAGGTATAAGTTGTAATTTTTATTTAATCCTAATGTTGTAGAGCTCATTTTGTTCCTTAAAGGATTCTCAATAAATCTCTTTGGTACGTTTTTATTTCAAAAATTTTATTTTATTTTTAAATTGGTATTTTCATAAAGACTAGTTTTCTTAAATAATGTTTTTTTATAAGAGAGATTTGTAGAGAATCTTTCAGTGAATAAAATGAGCCCGACAACATATGATTAAAATCGAAATTGCAACTTTTACCTAAAGAGAAAGCCAAAAAATATAACTCGAAACAACTATTGTTAAATAAACAATTTGAACCTGCAATATTTGTTTATAAAGTTTTCCATCAGTCCTGTTTCAAAATTAAATACAATTAATAATTATAGTCCAAATTTATACCTATGAAAATTCGACTTTCGATTTTTGGCGATCAATCCCTTCCAATTTTTTCGTTTTCCAGAAAAATAAATTCCATTTTTTTCAAATTAGTCAACACTAACCCGTGCCTTCGGGCTGTTAAAATTAAAATGGGGTTTTAAATGGGAAAAGCTCGGTTTTCGACAAAAAAAGTAATTGTTATTAACTTTTGGTAATTAAAGTTGACTCACCTGTTAAAGAATGTTCAAGGAATAATTTCGACCCAATAACTTTTCATTTCAAAATAATAGCAGTTTTATGTCAAATTCTTTCTAAAAACGGTATTTATTCAAAAATTTTCAGCATGAACAAATTTTATCCGATAAGTGTCAGATTCGAACAATTATTATTTGTTTAAACAATTTTTTTTCGCCTTTGAATCGTGAAAAGTTAGTATTTTTTGGGATAACTGTTACAGTTGATGAATTCCAAGAATAATACTTTTTTTTAAAGACATTTAATAATTATTTAAACAATTTTCTTTGATTCAAATAATTTTTATTTGTCCAAACAATTTTTCCCCTTTGAATCGTATTATGAACAAATTAGGGGGGATCGATTACGAAAAATTAAAAGTCGAATTTTTGGACCACCTTCTTTGGACAGCTAGTATTCTTGAATTGGACTGTTTTTCCATTTTTTTTCGTATCAAAAAGTAGATGTTCTAAATAACGGTTCTGAAATATTTAGACTTTAGAGAGTTGAAACTTTTTTATTTGGTTTTTCAGGTTAAATACAATTTTTTCACCGGAAAATGTTCGGCTTCGTAATTAAACATTGTGGGTGGAATAGGTAGATGTGGTTTCAGAATGGGAGGGTGAAACTTTTTCCGATGCTTTTCGCATTTAAATGAGATTGTTAGCCTTGGCGTTTTTTTCAAAAAAATGAATCCTTTTATTTTTCTACGAAAATGTTCAGCATTTAGTAAAATATTGTTGGTAAAAATAAAAATAGTATACTTCGTAAATTCATTTATTTAAATAAAACAGTAAAGTTTCATGAAACTTTGGAAACGTTTCAAAGTTTCCAAAGTTTCAAACATTACGGCGGGAAAATTCAAAATAAGAAAAATACTATCAAGTATTAATTATAAACATCTAATTGTACTAACGATATTTTTTAAATTCAACTATTTTGTCAAAAATTTATCTTTTTGGTTTAAAATATCATCTATACTGTAGAAATGTCACCTTTTGTAGTGAAAATTGCAACCTTCTGGTTAAAATCTAATTTTTTTGGTAGTAAATTATATACAATTATATACTTTTTATACAAAAAGATTAATTTTCAACCAAAAAAGACTAATTTAGAACAAAATACATGAATTTTCAACAGGATCATTTAATTTTAACGCCAAAAAGAAGAATTATCTACAAAACAGTAGAATTTGTAACAGAAAAGTTCATTTAAGAGAAATTAGTTGAATTTTCAACTGAAATTATATCTTGAATGAAAAAAAATTAATTTTTTTACAAAGTAGTTTAACTTTAAATCAAATAATCGGCTTTTCAACCAAAATAGATTAATTCTCATCGAAGCATGTAACAGTTGATATTTCAACCAAAAAATTGCATTAATTTTTAACCAAAAAGTTAAACTTTCGACTGAAAAAGATACATTTTTAACCAAATAGTTAAATTGTTAACCAAAAATGGAATAGTTTAATTGGGTAAAAATGATACTTTTTACATTCTCATCCTAATGAGGAAGTATTGGTTTTATGTAAAATTTGACATAGTCGGTTTTTATCAAACCTGCACGTTTTAAGACCCCCTGAGTCAGAAAAAACGATTTTTACGAGGGTGTCTGTCCGTCCGTCTGTCTGTCTGTCTGTCTGTAGTATCGTGTAGGCACGATAACTTTCGAATGATTGATCAGATTGGATTGTGCTTTGGCACACTATTTCAAGGCCTGAAAAGAAACAACGAGTTCGTTAATCAGCCATTTTGGATGAAAATTAAAAAACTGAGCACATTTTGAAAATTTTTGAGACCACTTTTTTCAAGATTTCAAAATTTTATGTATGGTTATTATTAGTACTCAAAAAGACAAACAATTTATTTCTATGCCATTTTTAGATAAAAAAAAAAATATCAGAGTTATAGCATTTTCAAAATCCAAAAAATCAAACGAAGATGAACGTTTTAAGCCGAAAACGCACGATATACAAAAAAAAACGTAAAAAGGAAAAAAACTTTTCTTTTTAAAACCATACAAGATTATTATGATAACTTTTTGAATTTTCTCGAAAAATCGAAAATTCAAATTTTGATCGCACAAAAAATAATCAAAAATTAAAAATTCCATTTTGTGGTTAAACTATGCAGCATAAAAAAAAAGGTAACGAGACAAAAATTATGTATTTAAAAAAGATCTACAAATTTGTCACAGATCACTTTTTGATAGGATGTGTAGTTTTCGTTTTATTCGTGCAAAACATGATTGAAAATTAAAAAATTAAATTTTTGGGCAAACAACATAAGCTATGAGAAAAAACGAATACATAAAAGTTGCTCATCCATAAAACAGCTACAAATTTTTCATCGAAAAAAAAATAATAGGCAAACTTGTTTACTCAAGAAGGATGTTCAAATTTTTTGTTTATAATTTTTAGAAAGGGCGAGTAGTTTTTTTCAATCGTAAAAAATAAGAATAAAAATAAAAAAATTAAATTTTTGGAATATATTTCTGAAAAAATGATACAAGAGACGAAAAAAAATTAAAAGACAAAAGTTTTTTAACCAGAAAAGATCTACAAATTTGTTTTAAACTCTTGTTATAAAAATGCATCAAAAATTAAAAATTTACTTTTTGGAAAAACGACACAAGCTACAATAACTTTTTATTTAACAATATTTTTCGCCTAAATTATATCTACAAATTTGCTTAGAACCACTTTACGTGAGTAGACGTATTTTCAGTTTAAATTATAAAAAAAACGTTGAAAATAAAAAAATCAAATTGATCGAGAAATGACACATGTTGCAACAAAATGTATAATAACAACATTTTTTGTATTACGTATGTTTCAATACCAATGCATATTATGAATTGTGATAATATAAATTTATTGAAATGATAGATTTTGCAAAATCCTAATAAGTAGTAGCAGCTTGAGATACAGAAATAAATATGAGATATCTTGATATTCTTGATGAGAATGTTTTCGTTAAAGCCAAAGGAGCTTTAACAAAAGAGAATTCACAATAACCAAATTACAGTTGTCGATGCTTAAAAGGTCTGTCCACAAATATGGGGAAAATAAAAAGACCGTGCGCGTAGTGCGAGATAAATTAAATACATTATCGAGCGCGAAGCGCGAGAACCAACAGTCGCGCGCTCTAGGCGCGCTCAAACTTGCGAACTGTTTTGTTGAAATTTCATATTTTCGGGTTGGAAATGCAACTTTTTTGTAGAAGATTCGTTTTTTTTTTGTAATAAAAATTAATTTTTTCGAATGAAAATTTAACTATTCCATTTTTGGTTAAAAATATATTCTTTGATTTAGAAATTCAACTGTTTGGACAAAAATTTATGTAGCTTGTTGAAAATTCGTTTTTTTTGTTGGAAAATTAATCTTCTTGGTTAAAAATTCAACTATTTGGTAGAAAATGTATATATTTTGTTGAATACATTTCTACCAAGAAATACGAATTCACAACAAAATGCATGAATTCTTAACCAAAAAGTTGAACTTTCAACTAAAAACGAACAATTTTCACCCGAAAATAGTTTAATTGTCAGTTTAACAAATTTATTATCAATCCAATATGAAAGGAATTGCCATAAAAGTAGTTAAAATTGAAGTTAAAGAGATGAAACATATTTGCATTTTTAACAAAATAATTAAATTTTCAACTAAATAATAGAATTTTTAACCAAACGAGATGAATTCCAAAGCAGAAATATGATAGTAGCCTTTTCAAAAAAAAAAATAATAATTTTTACCCAAAACTATAGTTGGATTTTCTTATTGGATTGAAGTTGTAAATTTTCTAAAAAAAACTCTAAGTTCGTAACGTTATTTCTACTTATAACTCCCCCCCCCCCCCTACCCCTCAAACGGGTAACTGGTTAAGCTGCGGTATAAAACTTAACTCATTATTTATTGCTCAATTGATTGTTATATGAAATTCCATTTATATTTCATATTAACTATTTGGTTGTATATTTGATAGCATAATTGGATATAAACACATATTCCACATACCTAAAGAGTAGGCTAAGCTCACTGCTGCTTGTTGGATGGAGTAAACTAGACCGTAATTTCCGCTTTGATCAACCAGGCTGGCCAATAATGGGACCAAAGCCGCGTCCGCAACCCCAATTCCCAACCCCATACCCAAATGAGGAATTATAAGCTGTGAAACTGTAGTAGCTGTTGGAACGAAGGTAGCACTCATACCAACAAGAACCATAGCCAAAACTGCTGTTTTGCATCTGCCGTAACGATATGCAATCACCCCAAAAAAATTTGTTCCAATCAGGTAGCCAACACTGTCAGGAATAAAAACTGTACCCAGTTGCCATTTCTGTAAAAAGAAAAATTAGTCACAGTAGACACCACGCAGTCACGAAACAGGATTACGTAGCCTATCACTATGTTAATTGAGTTGTTCAAATCCCCCCCCCCCCCTCCTATACTTTCTCTTTCCTACTCCGCTTTTCACCTACTCCCCCATACCATGATTCCCCTCCTTATACTTCCCATCCCTTTCCCTACTTCTTTTTCCTACGTTTCTACTCTCCTTAATTCCCCCCACTTCTCCTACTTTCCCTCCCCTGAATCCCTCTTATTTTCCATGCTTCCCCTCCCTCGCTTACCAAACATTCCCTTCTTGTCACTTTTCCTCACTTTCCATACTTCCGCTCCAATCACTTTCTTATTCTTCCCATATATACCCTCCACTCACTTCCTTTCACTTCCTTCACTTCCCCTGCAGGGAAGAAAATACGACGCATAGAGACCCGACTCAATCTATAAAACACTATTATTTAAATATAGTGGAAATCTTCAACTTTTATATTTTTATTTCACTTAGAAAATTTAGTGATTGTAGTAGATTAAACCTAATTCTCCCCCTACCCTGTCACTCTCCTATATTACCACTTCTTTCTATACTGTCATATTCTGTCCTATCCGATCCGATCCTATCATATCACATCGTCCCTTCACATCCCCTAGTTCCCCTTCCACCACTTCACCATTCCTCTCACTACTTACCCATTCCTCCCACCACTTCCCTATCAATCTCATCCCCAATTCCCCTCCACACTTCCCTCCATTTCATCTCCTACCCCAATAATCATCCTTACTCCCCCTTTACTAATTTTCATCTCCCCCTCTCCTACCCTGTCCCCTACTTTCCCTACTTATACTATTTCCCCCTTCGCTCCACACCCCTACTTTAAATTCCCTCCTTCTAACTCTTCATCTCTAATTTCCCTCCCTCCTACTACTTCTCCCTTTCCTACTTCCACTAGAATCCCCTCACTTCACCATCCTGGGAAAAAACTACGACGGAAGGACACGTGACCGAAACCATAAGGGTTTCCGACTGGGGCTACGAAACCCTAACAAGACATATATAAACAATGTTTTTTTATTTCATTTTTGCGTATATTTTTCGTATTTGAAATCTATACTGATTTCCGGTGAAAAATGTGAAAATAACCTTAAATTGTTCAAAAAAATTTTATTTTTTTTTTAACCCAATGATTTTGTAATAAAAGTACCGATTTTCGATATACATTCGAAGCTCTCAATCAGACCGCTCCCAATAAGACCGCTTTTCCTCATCCTCGCTCAAGCTCGCCGAGGCGATTCCCCCACTCTCACGCTGACTTCGGAATTCCAGTCAGCCGCTCCCAATAGTGCCGCCGTAGAAATCGCAATTTGTATGGTTTTTTGGAGAGTTTTTTTATACTATCCAAATATAATATCCGAAAATATTTAAAAAGATCAAAATATCACAATTAATATTCGATATATTTGTATAATACAAAAAAACTCTCCCTAAAACCATAAAAATTGCGATTTCTCTCGCGGCACTATTGGGAGCGGCTGACTAGAATTTCGAAGTCAGCGTGAGAGTGGGGAAAGCACCTCGCCGAGCTCGAGCAGGGATGAGGGGAAGCGGTCTTATTGGGAGCGGTCTTATTGAGAGCTTCAACTGTAAAACACCAACAAAAATAAAAGTTATGAATTTAATTATTATGAATGTTAACCTATAGAATAAATGATTTTTTATTTAAAATACCAATTTTCTTCGACATACACTAGCATAACATAACTAAAATAATTCTAAATTGTAAGTATTCTTTGAAATTTAAAGATTTTTGTTTAAAATAACCGATTTCCGGTTAAAACGTTAACATAACCTTGAATTGTTCAAAATTTTTTAATCTTTTCTGAAATCTATAACAATATTTCCGATGAAAACCGCTAGATTAACCTACAATTCTATAATTAATTGTTATATTTTTTGAAATATGAGTTTCTATCAAAAATGCCGATTTGAGGCAATTGAGGTGTAAGACGCTAACATAACCTAAACAAATTTCAAAGCTTCAAATCTTTTTTAAAACGTTTAAAATATAATTTTTTTAATTTAAAATACCAATTTTCGACAAAAAGCACGAAAAAAAATTGTTGATATATTCTATAAATCTTGATCAAATTATGAATTATTTTACTTGAAAATACCAATTTTTGATGTAAAACGCCAACGTGACCTACAATTTTTGAAAAAATATGAATCTTCTTTGAAATCCAATGATTTTATATTAAAAGTTCCAACTTTCTACGAAAAATATTAACATAACACAATCAGAATAATTCCAAATTGTAAACCTTCTTTGTAATTTAATGAGTTTTGTTTAAAAAAAAAAACAGATTTCTTGTGAAAAACGTTAACAAAACCTTAAATTGTTCCAAAATTGTAAATCTTTTCTGAATTCTATAACGATATTTCCGACGAAAACCGCTAGCTTAACGTACAATTGTACAAAAACTTCTTTCTTTTTTTTTTTTGAAATATAATGGTTTTTTACGAAAATTAATAACCTAAAATGGTTTCAAAGTTGTAAATCTTTGAAATGTGTGAAATAATATTTTTTAAATTAAAATACCAATTTTCGACGAAAAACTTAAAAGAAATCCAAAATTATTAAAAGATTCTATAAATTCCAAACAAATTATAAATGTTCTTGCTTGAAAATAAAATTATTCAAAAATTTTCTTTCTTCGATGCAAAACGCCAACCTAACCTAAAATTGTTTTAAAAAAAAAGAATCTTCTTTAAAACTTAATGATTTCTTATTAAAAGTACCAATTTTTTACGAAAAATACTAACATAACGTGATAAGAATGATTCCAAATTGTGAATCTTTTTTTAAATTTAATGATTTTCGTTTAAAATAACCGATTTCTGGTAAAAAAAAAACGTCAACATAACCTAAAATTCTTTCAAACTTGTAAATCTACTTTGAAATATTTGATATATTATTTTTTATAAAAATACCAATAATTTTCGACGAAAAACGTAACGGAAAGTTGTTTTAAAAAGTTGCCAGTCTTGTTCGGATTATACTGATTTTTGTTTTAAAATACCAATTTTTGATGTAATGCAAACGTAACCTGAAATTGCTAAAAATTATGAACCTTAAAAATCTAACGATTTTTTTTTTAAATCCCAATTTGTGAAGAAAAAACCGTAACAAACCGTAACAAACAAAGAGCTTAAAATGTAATATTTTCTATTAAAAATACCCATTTACGGTGTAAAACGCTAACATAACCTAAAATTGTTAAAAATTGGAATTCTTCATGATTTTTAGTTAAAAATGGTAATCTCCGGTAAAAATATTGACACAACCTAAAATTTTCAGAAATGTTGAGTCTTCTTCGAAAATGTATGATTTTATATCGAAATTTCAAACAAAGTAATGAAAAGGAAATCAATCAGGTTTACAGCAATAATTGCGAGATGTTCTAGACATTTCACGCTACTTTTTTTTAGATAGGCAAATTATTTCGAAATTAACAAATCTAAAAATAGGGTGGTTTAAATGAACGAAAAAAACGGGATACTCAAAAGTTTTTGAACAATTTTTGTTTTCTTATTTGCAATAAATCAACTAATATTCTGAATACGGAGCAAAATATTTCTAAAATGATTTACTGAATTTTGGAAAAATTGTTATGTTAATTTTTTGATTAAACCAGTCTATTATATCCAGTTTTGCTGGTTTTCTTTTCAATTTTTCAACTGACCTCGGCTTTTATGTGACTCTTCAACCAAATTGGCAAACAGGGTTCCAAAATAGCCATTGGTGACGTCGAGCACCAAATTGCCCCGGAAATGATGAGAATTCGATAATCTGACAATAGGTGCATCCAGCTTGCATTTTTTTCCGATTTCTGCAAATCGATGATTTTAATTGAAATTGCAATCATACACCCAGAGAAATGTCTTATTTAAGTATAAAATAATTTTTATGAGTGATTGCCAAAAAGTTGACCGCACTGTAAATGCCAGTCGTTTTTCACTTTTCCTTTTAACAATACCTATCCCAAACTAGAGATTTAAAATAAATACATGGTCAATAATACTAACACCTTTTTTAAATATTTGAAATTCACACCTATTACTTATATGAATTTGAAGAAAAAAAAATCAAGAGTAGAGTTTCATATTTTAAAGTTAAGGATTCTAAAAATTATTTAACTTTTGATTTTATACTCACGAAGAATTTAGTATAGTTAAAAAAAGATTTATTAACGTTGATTTCAAATAATTTTTAATAATGATTACTGTTTTTCTCATAATATTTTTTATGAAATGTCCCGCAACGATTAATATTAATACACAATTTTTGGAATTCATTGTAACTATTGTCTAAAGTAATAGAAAAGGAGTAATAATAAAAAGAAAATATTTTTAATAATTGAAACTGTTGCATTCTTGATCAAAAATACCAATTTCCAAAGTAAAATATTAACATAACTTATTAGGGTAAAAAAAAATTACAATAATAATATTGTAAATATTCTCCTCAATCTATTGATTTTTTCTTAAAAATAGCAATTTTAGACAAAAAACACTAACATATAACATAATACAAAATTGTTTAAAATTG
>CAKNWW010336350.1:0-16023 GCA_932074435.1 Andricus kollari | reverse complement strand
CTCACCCTAAGAGAGTGGAAAGTCAATCCAGTAGAGTGAATTGAGCCACTGCAATTTGGAGTGAATTCATTCAGTCTACTACTTAAGGTGAACGATCTGACTCGATTGGAGTGACTCAATCACTCGGAAACCGAGTGGAAAGCCCACTCTTTTGTTAGAGTGATTGAATGTATCACTCCAAAAGAGTGGTTCAATACTCCCGATTTAGGGTGAAATTTCACTCCGTATGGACTGAATTATTATATTATAATTATCATTAAATTAGGTGGGTAATAAAAGGAGATTGAACGATAAAATAAGATTCATAGGTATTATGTTTAAAATACTATTTATTAAACTGTATTACTAAATTTGAAATCTTTTAAATGTAGTTTATAAAAAAATATTTTACATTTAATTAAAATCTACTCCCCCAAAACTTGTATAAGTTGCTCAGTTTCATGCACATTTGCAGCTTCCTCGGATACTCCTTGGGCAATTAAAAATGCTGCTAACCCATCACACGTATTGCAGAACTCCTAAACAACATATTCTTTATACAATAACTTTATCTTTAAAATGAAAACGTGAAATGCAGTTTACAATTAGAGCCTAACTTTCTAATTCTGAGAGTTTTTATTACTTTAGGATAAATTCTTACCTGCAATAAGGAACCTTCCATAATTGATGTTAAATAGTTAATAATTTCTCAAGTTTACAAACAGCTTCACTGTTTCGTTCTCTTTCTTCTCCATCCCTGTCCCAAGTTTATTTTGCAAACTAGAAGATAATGGCCGGTGTTGCATTCAGAGCTTCTCATAATAATATTCATATGATATGATGTCATGTCAAGTCATGTCATTTATACATGACATGACATGACCTTTGTATTTTCTTTTACCATATAAATCTACATTAATTATGTTAACTTACTTTTCACATAACTTACATTCTTGACGTTTTTACACTTGTCACGCAGGTATTTTCGATGTCTTGTTTCATATTATGTATTCTAAGGGTGAATGTCGATGTACTGTGGAAACGTCAATATTGATACTGTGGGATCGCAAAGTTTCACCTATTAAACTAAAAATACCAGTAATCAACCCCTGGTTTTTTAATTATTCAGGCAGCACCATCACTCGTTATTAGTTTTATGTAAAATTTGACTTCATCGGTTTTCATCAAAGTCTGATCAGGTCGGATTGAGCTTTGACACACTTTTTTAAGGCCTAACAAGAAAGAACAGGTTCGTTAATCAGCTATTGTTGTCCAATAGTTTTAGTTTTATCCATAGAAAATACTATTCAAAAAAAAATTATCAAAGGCTGATTCGATTTCTTCGAATCCTTCAAAAGTTACTGTGGCTACAGCATTCAGGCAACCAAACAGGCACACACACACATACATATAAACATTCTAAAAAACGTACATGCACACATACGTACGTAAATACATACATACGTATATCAAAAAATTGTATGATTGACATGATGACAAAATGATGACAAAATTGTATGATTTTCGGACTCTGTGCATGCCGAAACGTAAAAGTACGTTTAAAACATAGAAATAAGAAATTTGGACGATTCCATTGTTCTCTCGTCATGAATAAGAATATATATGAGAGTATATCGATACGTGTTTTGAGATATTTGAAATTTAAGTTTTCAATTTCAGAAAATTGTAGAAAAGACATATAGGTTTGAGAAATGGTTGTCAAAATCATAAATTTTGTACAATTTTCTTCAAATTCGTTAATAACAACTATAAGGTCATATAGCACTATAATTTACTGAACTTTAAAGAAGATCGTAAAACATTAGTTTTTTGTTTTTCATTTTCATATCAAATAGAATGCGCCAACAAATTAATAATTTGCAGTCTGCCGATATTAATTTGGAGTCTCACGATAAATAAGTTCTTCTAAGAGTAAAAAATTTATGTTGATTGATGGATGAGCAAAACTTGTAGTATAACTTGAATTTCGGACTTCTATACCAATGCTGTAATCGTCTGAAAGGATTTGAAATATGTTAAATATTATAGAAATTAGGTTAAGACAAACTTTACTACATTGTGTAACATTTAAAATAATAATAATAAATTTGAATTCCTCATTCGTTATACTGCCGAAATACTGATTTTATTGTTTGTATTGACAAATAAATTCATTCCTTGAGCATCATTCAGATTCTGTATCAAAGAATCTTACTTATAAATCCTGTATTTTTAAGTATATTTTGATTATAAATCTAATTTTTGTAACTTCTCGATTTTTCAAGTGTGACGTCTGCTTAATTAAATCACCCTTTTACCTAGCGCCTTGGAATAATTAAAAATTCAAATAACAATAATTCGAAATTAACAAAAGGGAGAGAAAGAGCGAGAGGATGGAGGAGGAGGGGTGCGATAGAGAGTAATTGTGGACACAGTTTAAAATTATAATTACATTACGTTCATTCTACAAAATTACAAGTTAGTAGCGCACAGAGAAATTGAGATATAGATTAAGATTAATTATAAAATAAGGTTGGTAATTCCTGATTATTTCCTCTAAACACTGCATATGTCTGACTGATTTTTACTGAGGACGTGCAGAATATTATTAAATTCGTTGACGTCTATGGGATTCTCGAGAAACATAGAAACATTATGACGACGGAACACTAATTAATTTCGGAAGAGCGTCGCGGCGGCTTAAATAAGGACTGAAAAAGTGATACAAATTTTGATCCTATTTTTTATTACATTCAAGTCTTCGTGGGTTTTCATGGGAACTCGAGTTCGCGGGCTGCGCCTTGCCGATTTACATATTTCGTGATGACCTACTACAATGTGTAGGCGCACGAGTTATTATCATTTAATATTTTGATTGAATAAATGTTGTGCAAGTGTAACGGCACGTTAGATAAGATATAAAATACTATAATTTTTACTATTTTTGTGAAGTTTCTGTTAAGAAATTCGCAATAAACTTTTCCATCATTATAATTTAAACTTTGTTCGAATGTCATATTTTGAATCAGAAGTTTATGAAATAATACTATATATTCTTTTAGAACATTAAAAAACTAATTAATTATTAAATAATTAAACTAAATAGTACTACAAAATAGGACAAATCAAAACGAATAAATTATTCAAGTGTAGTAAATTGCATACTTTTGGGAAACTTATATCTGTTACTGTTTTTAAATATAAAATTATATTTATTTTTAAATTTAAAGCAATGTTGTAAAAACAATGTTTCGGATATTTAATTGAATTTACCAGTTTATTATTTTATTTTAATATTACAACTTTTAACTTATAAATTTTCTAGATTGTTTTTGAAAATTATAATGATTCTAGTTTAAAATGACAAAAGGGCATAGGTGAAAAGGTAACTTTAGCGATTAAATGCATATTCAGGTATGTTATTGTTTTTTGAACATTGAAACTGAAATGTCAATTTTGGGAGATCGAGTGACAGAACTAATAATGTTTTCTGCCACTTCAGTTGTACCCATAGAAATTTCGTATAAATAAATTATTAATCTTTTTTTACACTAAACATAAAACAACTTTGAAAGGAGGTTCCATTACAAGAGGGCATTCACAAAGTGAATGTCAGGTAATGACCATTCATCAGGGAAAATATGAACCGACACAATGAATTGGACACAAAGTGCTTCTTTCCAATTTTGTGAACGAAAAATCGGAAATAGGTGTCTTTTCATTTTATATTGTATAATTAATATAAAATAAATACTACAAACATTTAAATATCGATAAAATATATGGTAATTTTTTTTCATCTTTCTTTTTTATTTGTATGATGATGAAGAGAAACATAAGAAAGTTAGAAAAAAGGCAATCATTTAATAAATAATTGGCCTTTATAATATGAACCATTTATTATAGGAGATGAATCTTATAATACACAAATATCTTACGAAAAATCTTATTAAAGTTTTATGTGTAAAGATAGTGTTCATGGTGAAGAAATTGTAGCCCTAGGGTTTGTTACTATTCATAATATTCAGGTAGTGATTTATAAATTTATTTTAAATAACTGGAAGCAATGTGGACTAGAATGTTGTCGTAATAATAATTAAAATGTCTAAATTCTTTTTTTTGAAAGATTTTAAAAAACAGTTTGATAAAATTTATTATGATGAAGAAAATTAATAAGTGAAAAAAATCCAAATATTAATGACGTATTTTTAGAAAAAAATAATAGGAAATAGGGTTAATAATATGACAGGCAAAATTTAGATAGGAAAAGAAGAACTGACTGCTGATTTTATGTCTAAAAAACTTGTTGAAAAGAAACGAGAGAATGATTTACTAATCATATAAATGAAGAACGTTTGGAGAAAAACGTCCGATGGATTTATTCACTCATATAAATGAAGAACGTTTGGAAAGAGAACGAAACTTGTCGAAACTAAAATGGTCTTGGATAAGTTTTTACCCGAGAAAAAATCAAGACCAAATATTTTTATCCGGGTTAATAATGTACTCCTTGGAATTTTCCCTAGGTTTAATACATGAACAATTTTTCGAAAAAGACGTATATGTCCAACACACCGAGTATACACAAGGGTCGATCAACATTGGCTTTTTATAATTTCTGGATTTCCACAATTTTAACAATACAATCCATGTGTTTTATTAAGGTGAAAACATATCACAAATAAGAAAATGATACACATATCAAACATATCGAGATCCAAAATGAAATTAATTTAGTATTAAAAGTCAGATTCTTGTATTACTGTGACCCATTTGAGTATTTACATTAACAATGATTTGTTTTGTTAACGATGAATGTTCTTAAATACTGAGCGCTAAGTGTTTTCCTGTTTTCTGTACACAAACTTAATTTTATTCTACACACCACCCAAATACAGAATAAAGAGATCCTTGTCATCACAAGCTTTCATGGTTGCCTGAAGCAGAGCTTCGTCCTATTCAAACAATGTAACCATTCTCTTGAGTAGAAGGACTGCAACTTTGTTGCCCACTATTATGGAGGATCTCAATCCATACCTAGTGGATGCTTTCCTAATGTTTTAATTTCATTCTTTTAGCTCCAGATCAACAGGCTTCTTTGATGCAAGAAATAAATGTTTAACTTCGAGACCTATTATACAATTTATCGAAATCCATGTTTTACTGTTTGCAATTTTTAATATATAAAGTGTTCAACTTCCTTCTCAGAAGTTAATCATCTGATCGTACTTGTAACAATCGCACTGTTTGAGTTCTTGGATATGTTTCAGAAATAAGTTTAATCGAGTACTTAATTCTTGGTGATTTTCTTTTTACAATTCGGCATCTAACAGTAGACTGAAGCGTTGGAAGATCTGTGGGACTTTGATATCATACTTATCATTCTCTGTCCTTTTTTTTAACCTCTTTCATTTTTTTGAATCAAGAAGCTTCTAGCCCAAGTACAAATATTTGGTCTTGATTTTATCTTGAATGTCTTCAATATGTCTTCAAGACCATGATATCTGGCTTCGTCTCACCAGCTACACATTGGAGATATGCAGACTTTTCTTATGGATGTGGCTGTGCCAAGACAAGACCAGGTAGACTTGTCTTGAGACAAGGAAGGATAATTTATGTATTGGTTTTATTATTAACGGCAGGGCCTGCCACATCCAGATAGGTTGGGACCAAACAGTTGACATCTGCTTCGTATTAGAGTTTTACAACCGATAACACTTGTAATTTTGTAATAACTGATTTTTAAATTAAAAATTTGGAACCTGAAGATCTCAACAACTACAGGCATATAAAACATTCTGTAAAATTTAAAGTGGATTAGTGATGATCTTTAGAGGACTTGGGAGCCTTTTGGCTTGTCTTCGAGTTATAAATCTCTCAGGTTCTTACAGAATAAAATAATTTTGTCTCAAGGTATTAATTTGTGTCTCTAAGTCGGAAAAATTCGTCTTAAAACATAAAAAATAGTATCGGTCAGTCTCACGGACTAGTCATACAGAATAACTTGAAATTGTCTTGGATTGGTCTTTACCCAAAACAAAATCAAGACCAAATATTTTTACCCGGGTCATGATATATTAAATAAACGTCTCTAAACTTGGCGCCGCATATATGGAGATCTCCCAAAAAGGCATTCTCCGAGTAATTGGGAGCATTTTATTCAGACATACGATACTGTGACTTGAATTTTATTACGGAGGTATTAGATTGTGTTATAATACTACATTAATATAATAATAAATAATACTATCTTATCGCGATACGTTATAATATATTTTGCACTTGGCGTGAAAGTCAATTGCTTGAGTCGAATTGTTCTCAGTTATTCTGATAAAAGTGTTCACAAATTAAACTAGCCCGACAAAGTTGACTTGTCCCCACGGTAGGCACTAGGCAGGAATCGACATATAGAGCCACGGAGTGCTAACTGCAGACGCGTGTTCGGCACGTGTTGGCGAAGTGGCGTGTGACCTCGCCGGGGAGCGTTTAACTTGGATAAATTAAAAGAGCGAACGAGACCTGTTCCTTTTGGTAGGCTTCACACTTTTCAATAATAAAGACAGATGGATCATCACCGCACGTGTCAATGACATCAAGCTTGCCTTAAGTTGCGAGTTATAATTTGACAGTTGTATAATTCGTCCCGTTATAAAAAGACTCCATTTTAAAAGATAATATTCGAGTTAATCGATTCTTTTAGATGATCCAATTTAAGTTTAACTTGCACGTCAATTTTAAATTTGAACGAAATTGTCGCATTCTAAAACAACATTTTACCAGCTACTTGATTTTTAGATATCTATGATGGCTCATTACTTTTTACATTGCATGGACGTGACAGATGACCCCCCCCCCCCCCCAATCAATCACTTTTTTTCCCCCCCCCCCCCCCTAACTTATGGGCAAAACTAAAACCTGAGAAGTGCTGTCTACATTCGCACTGAAACATCGCGTCAAATTCACGATCGTTGCCATGTTTATTATTTCGGAGGTTTTGCCGGTAAGTTATACAGGTAAAAATATCTAAAGGTAGCATGCCATAAGGGCCTAACCAACATTCTCACGATTTTACAGGAGAGAGAAAAAAACATCCTCAATAATCGAATTTTTAAGTTAAAAAAAATGAGAAAGCTCTTTTGAGACAAATTAGTGCTGGATTAAATCTCAAAAGGCTTAGTTGTAACATTGTATTAGGTTTTGAGACAATTTAAGGAGAAATTTTCTCATCACTCAGGAGCACGTCTTTCAAACTTGGACCGTGGTAAAAATTCCAATTTTAAATTTAAAAATAAATTGATAATCTTATTTCTAGCTATTGAGTTGCTCAATCAATACAACAAATTTTTATTAAAAAATAGTATTGGATTTTGTAAAAAATGGATGGGTGTGGTTTTTTTTTGCTCGAGGGGCACTTTTTCTCAAATTGGGACCGTTATGAAAAATATTATTTTATATTTAAAAAAAAAGGCAAATTTATTATTTAGCTATTGAGTGGCTGAATCAATACGAAAAAAGATTTATTCAAAAATGTTATTAGGTTTCGAGAAAATGGAGGGGTAATTTTTTTCGCTCAAGGCGCACGATTGAATGTGATAATATAAAAATATGGACAGTGATAAAAACTCCTTTTTTCAATTTAAACAAAAAAAGCGATAATTTACTTTACGCTCAACAAATTGTCAGTCGTTATCAGCAGTGTAGCTTGATGCGAATGCGCATGCGTACGCGGGCCTGAGCGCAAATTCACGGATAGGCCCTTGTGACAAACTAATGAAAAAAATATTAAAAAATGAGATTATAAAAAAATCTTTTCATCCGAGTGTGTATTATAATTTTGTGGCTTTTTGAGCCAATAATCTCACGTATCATGTCACATGTGAATCAAATTCACATTACATCTGCACGTAGAATCCGAAGAGAAATTAACTATGAATTACCGAATCCTTTTGCAAAAATTTTTTCGCGTGGATCTTCATGTGAATTTGCACACTTCATAGATAGAGTGAGATTAGGTTACTTAACTAAAATCTTGAAACATCCACATGAGAGAACAACTACCTGAATATGATTATCTGCTAGCATCGGAAGTTATTGCGACAACGAGAAAAAGAGTAAGGACAACTACTGCCATTTTTAGAAATAAATTGATAAAAGTAAAAATCACAACCACTTAAGTTGTAGCAGCATATATTACAAACTAAAGTAGTTGGCACTACTACTTTATCTGTTTATTAGCGGTCCCAAGCAACTATCTTGTTCAGTTTAGGCGTTACAAGAATTGCTGAAAAATCGAAAAACAATATTATATAATATAAGAAAACGATAAAAATTTTGTCTTCTACTCTGCTATAAGTACAAGTAATGAATATGGCTCTTAATCCCGGGATGGTTCACCAAGATACAGAGACATTTGAAAGCACCCTGTCGCGCGACGCGTGCCGCCCATAACGATTCCCCTAAAGTTACGACTTCAAATTATGAGATTAGGCTCTCCGGCCTGAACTGTTTCTATCTTGTCTGTTATACCGCAAGTGAGATAACTACGAATCCAGAGTTTCTTTATCGGAAGTATATGATTCACATACACTATTCAGTATGCATTAAATGTTGTATAAAAACCTCTGAAAATGGTAAACAAATAGATGGTACAGCAATCTCTCATCGGTAAACAGAGACTTGAAATCAGAACTATAAACTTTAATTAGAAGTTGAATATAGAAAAATCCCAGCTGGACTAACCAAGCACAATCGAAAAGTCATTACAAGTTTTTGTCGACCCAATCAAGAAGTTAATGTCCTTTAACCTCTGAGAAATCCCAGAAGAATTCTCAGACTCAGTGGAACTGAGCAAAGAAGTTGACGGGTCTCACATGCCTGGTAAAATGGATTGCCGGCTTATGATTGATCGCCTATTGGTTTGCCTGGCTCGTGCAGCTTTTTCTACTGATTTTCTTTCTTGTAGGATTTTAGATTTCTCAGTTATGATTAAGATATATTTGTCTTTCCTAATTCTTTATATATGATATAATATTTATTTACCTACATAAAAACTTTTTAACAGTAATATATATATATATATATATAATTTCACAATGCATATGAACGGTTGGGTGCAATAACTGTGTTCTTGCATTTTCAGAAGTCACTATTTTTCGTTTGTTTTGTACATAATGTTATGAAAAGAAATGAAGAACAAGTGACTTATAAAAATACAAGAAAACCGTTATTGCACCCAACCCGTCATATGCAAGTCACAATTCATTCTCGCAGTTTTAGATTATCAATAACACTCTTTTAAATTTAACAAGTGAAATCTAACTGGTTTAAATAGCCAAAATTGTGTTACTTTTAACAGTATTAAGTAACACGTAAAATCGCGAAATGCAACGACGTGACACGCGCGGACGTGTCGGACAGCTGCGGAGGTTCATGGCTTGGCCGCGTAGAGCGCTATTTCACTGGTTGAATCTAGTGTTTGGTGTCACTGGTATACATCAGTAACTGTATTATAAGTCGAGTTCACCAAGTCAAAATCGGAAAATCCCTGGTTCACCAGTGATAGCTAAAAATACTGATCCAGCCAGTGACAATTTCACTGGTTCCGTTTAAGAGGGTATGAAAGCAAGATAGACATTTATGCAGATTAGTGTGCTGCTAGCAAAGAAAAAAGAGCTGCTGGAAAATCTGATGAAGAGATTTGAAAATATAAAAAAAAAATTGTTACTGATGAAATTTCAAAATTTTAGGTTCGTAGCTTGCATAGTATTTTAATATAAGTCTGGAGAGACGGACGGACACCGGGCCGAGGTTATTGCTTACTTTCGCTATCTGGCTAACTTTCCTTGTTTTGCGCCCACCCTAATTAAATAGAATTTCGCAGCGGGATGAGGATGTCAACGAATTGCCAATGGAAAATAGAATGTATTTTGTTTATTGAATCAGATCTTCAAAAGCAAAATATGATAGTAAACTCACGTATGATATTTAATCCAATCGTAGTTACCCAATTGAAGTTGGTTCAGATGGAGTAATTTCCAACTTAAATTAGATTGAAGTATAATGATATTATAAAAAGAAATAATCATAGCAAGCTTATAGATACTTGGTTGGACAGATAATCTGAGGAATGATGACCCGTCGGCGTCGCTTCTCTACGTAGTATATACATATACATAATAGTTCCTTCTGTCCGGTGCGGTCGATTTAACTTTGCTCATTTCTCTTCCTTGATGAGAATACGTTTCACAAGATTATTTAAGTATTAGTAAGATTTATGCTCCTCAATTTTGTGATAAATAACAGACGACAGCTTTAGGAAACATTTTCATACATGTTTTAAAAGTATTAAAGTTAATTTCTACACGCCTATACTTCCGTGATATTTAAAAAAGCAGGATCAACAAAAAATCGAAAATGAGTTTTTTATATCGTTGGTATCATAGAAAAAAGATACATCCATATGTGAAAATCGGTTTTTAAAATTGTTAATATAATTGAAAATATTTTTTTATAATTATCGTAATAAAGTATAAAGACGAATCTACAATTGAAGCCTTTTTGACGAACGTCGACCGGGTCCCAGGGAACATAATATTGTGTAAGAAAGCAGTACATAGTTCCGGTACAAAGAAATTTTCGAAATTTGTAAATAATTTTCATTTGCTTGTATTTAAACACTGGTTAATATTCATAATATTTGATTCAATTAATGTTACTGAAGGAAAGAAAAAACACATTATAAAGCACCTTCATTTATACCAAAGAATCGACACTTCTATTGCATTGGGAAAAATTAGACGTAAACAATGTTCCTGATTTGATTACTTCTTTAGAATAAAAAAGTATAGTTCTGAATTTTCATCGAGAAATATATGATTAATTTCATTAATTTCAAATTATTTACTAAAGTACTGCAAAAAGATTGGAAAACCTCACTTAACTTTCGCGCCAACATACAGAAAGTTATTAAAGATCGATGCAGGAATTATTAAGCACAGTATGTTTCAAACAATTCTGTTCTGGTTAAAACAATATTCAATCAATAAAAACGTTAATGAATTGTAATTTATATAATTTCATTTTGAATGATGGTTTTATTTTTTCCCATTATTATCTCATCTTCTTATACTTCATAAGGCTTCCTTTCACATAATGGAATAAAATAAATACGCTTCGTGATAAACAAAAATTAGCTTCATATCGAAAAAAAGACTTAGTTATTTAGTTTTAATAATATTATAATATTTTCTACCATAATTTGAAAATTACTTTTAAAAAATACAAAAGGAAAATGGAATCAGTGAAGATTCAAAACCCCTTTATAAATTATATAAATTATAAATATACTATATATATAAATTAACTATATTCTTCATTAAAACTATAATAAGATAATTAATAAACTCGGAAAAATTTTTCAATGAATCGATAAAATGTGTATTGAATTAAGCAAAGAATTTCCAATATTTGGGTTAAAAAACAGTATGATTGAGTCAACTGAACAATTTCTATAATAAAACATCAAATTTTTGCTTGGTTGATTTAATGAAGTATACCTAATTTTGTACATTAAGAAAACACATTTAGCTTTAAGAAGAAAACATTTTGTTCAATTAAATAAATAGTTCCTAAAATTAATAAAACGAGCTAACCGTAAATTTCAGTTGATCAGATTAAACGAATTTGGGTAGTAAAAATGTTGTTCACTTGTCCAAGCTTTTTTCAAATCAACTAAATGCAACCAAACCTAATTTTATTGAATTGAGAAAAAAATTGTATTGTATACGTGTTTCAAAGTATTTAATAATGTTTCATAATCAGTTATTTTAAATTTGTCGTAGATTATGCTTTCTTGCGTCATTTAAATGACATTTAAATGAGCGGCCTACACGAATAATGATATGAACACTTTTCGCTTAGATTATCTCTCTTCGGTCTTTTTTTAGATCCTGCTTTCTTAAATATCACCACACGGAGAAAAATGTATGTTCGCACGTAACATCTAGATATTTATGGTAAACATATTTTATTCCTATCTAGATATTAAAGGTTAAAGTCTGTCGATATTGAAAGATTTATCCAAGTATGCAACGCAGAGCTTTCTTGCTTCGATGTTTTTTTCGAAAGGAAACAGCACTTTTATAAGTCATTTTCTATATAAAAAAATGGATAACATTCTTATTACTAGCCAATGACCAAAATATTGATAATCATATGATTGACTATAAGCTTCATCAAATGGCCGATAGAGATATGAGATTTTCCTGCACTTGGACAACGATTTTAACATCTTGGATGTTTCAGTCTAACATCTCGAAATTTTTAGTTAAACATACAAATATATTTGTGCGCATAATATCACAAAAAGATAGCTAATGTTATTAGCGGTACTATCTTATACTTGAAACATCTACGTTTGAACATTCATTTTTCTCCGTGAATAAATCAGAAGTGACGGAAGTATATTTTTTCACGTCATATAAGTCAAAAGTTAAAACAATTTTTACCGCGCATAAGAATACTCTAAATAAATATAAATTCGAAAAGAGAATTGTGCCTGTATCAGCACAGGATTTTGTTGAATCTGTTTTCAAATTTCCCTAGAATCTTTGTTGTTGATCTGAGGTTTAATCTGAAATCACTTTAGAATTATTTAGCAGCATTTAAAAAGTTTGCTTACTTTATTTACTAAATTTACTACTTACTACTATTATATAGAGGCTACTTTATTGTTTTCATATCTCAGAGTAATATATACAACTCAGTAACGTACAACCATCATTCAAACCAGGAAGTGCGTAAACATCAATCATAATGCGATTCAGCATCCACGGCCATTAAAATGTCGAGTCTGCCAAAGTTCGATGGTCGAAAAAAGTGCAGCGCATGCAGTGTTAAAAATGTATTCAGTATCGTTTGTCAGGTTGAAATATATAGGGATGAGTCCAGAACGTTCAGTAACCAGTGCTCCATAGGGTTGTGCTGCGCAGAGATGAGAGCGCGACACATGTGTCGAACCTGAAATATGTAGGCGTGGCTACTACAGACTAGCAGACGCGTCTCGACGACTGAATATGTTCACCCCTCAAGGACGCTCCACCCCCGAATAAGGTTGGACAAGCTATGATTGGCCCGGGCCACCCTCGGCCGCCTCCACCTGCATCCTGACACTTCGCCCGACTAACCCCTAAATACGGGGATGCGCAAAAGCAGCCTCTCATTTGAGCGTGGACCGCTGGTCCGTCGTCTCTGCAGTCTTCTCAGTTCATTCTCGGGTGGTGGTGATTCATGTGTTCGGTCTACTCAAGTGTGACAGATGCTTCTGTAGAGTTGTAAGAATTCAACATTTCGATTATCATATTCAGGGTGAAAAAGGGAGCTTCTCGACAAGAAGCGGATGTGATCAACTACTCACACTTAAGGTGAATAATGATCTGCAGTTACATCTTAAATTCTCTCCGGTGCTTGTGAAAATATTAACGAAAAAGTGTATAGTGATTATGGCAATGCAGTTACTATATTTGGAATACTAGTCCGACACTTTCAAGGACATTTATTGAGTTCGATCTGACTCTACAAAATTCCATGAACTCCATATTTTTTAATAGTGTTTGTTTAATTTTAGATTTATTGCACTGAACATAAAAAGCAAGTTTACGAAAATTGTGTTTAAATGGTTTAACAGTGACTTGTTCATGATTTATTGGTTTCTTATCAAATTTCATTATAAATATTTATTTAATTTTAAATGAAATAGCATTCGTTTAAAAGAACTTCCGATTGCTTGAAATTTGAAATAAAAGAGTACGTAAAGTATCGTGCCACTTAATAAAAGAAAATCTTATGAATTTGAATATGCTCAGTCCAAATAAATATAGAAAGCATCCTTGATAAATGTTCTCTGAGATCTATAAGTATGAGTGCAGTATTTCTTTTAACAAAAAATTTGTAATTATTAGGTACTTATCTTAGTTGTATACGATAAGCATGAACCGTTATTTATAATGGTAATCTCACTGCTCGCAGGTTCGCTGTTCATTATCAGCACGATGACAATGGAAGATCGTTCCGCAGGCTTGGAACGCGCGGCACCTGCTACATCAACAACTACAACGATATCATCTTCGAATACAATTTGCGATGATGGGTCCTCCGATGCCTCCTACCCTCTGCAACGAACCAGTAAGCGGACATTTGATGTTGCCTTCCTGGTGGCACCGGACGAGAATCTTGCAAGACGACAGAGCGAGAAACTCCGTCTAGTTTCTGCAGAAAGACTGTCAGATATGATGAAGATTCGCTCCCAAGATGAACCAACGAAGAACCATCAAGATCGAGATTCTCTGGAAAGGTTGCCACAAAACCTTACAATGAAACAATACAGAAGGAGATCACATCAATGCACTGAAAACTCTCTCAGCCTACCTTACGTACCATCAAGGACTCTAACTCCAACCTCACCAGGACTATCGCCGGAACCAGATGTCCGAAGATACAACCATATTAGATCACAGAAAACTCCTAGTCCACCCCGATTTTCTCAGCATCCGCAAACGCTTCTGAATAGATGTGTTGATTTGATTGAACCAATTGGACTAGCTTGCGAAACACCCTGTGCTGAGCGACAAGTTGAATCCAGAAGCGCTTTCACAAAGGTATCTTTGAACACACCAAGGAACGGATTCAATGATGGACAGACATCGCCTAGATCATCTGTATCTCCTGACGGAGCGAGCTACCAAAGCAGTGTTAGTCCACCCGTTCTCCCAATAACTGGAAATTCACCCTACAAGTATAGTGCTTTTTCCAATAAGATGACGTATCCTTTCTTAATGGGGCCTGATACAACACAAGCGAACATCTTGGAAAATTTAAAGATCCCCCATCCACCAAGGATACCAAGTCCAAAATTGGCGGGCTTCAGACCCGATTTACCACAGATGTACTCAAATATGCCATATAATTCGATTTCGGTTTTTCCTCCAATGACTGAGGCTCTAGCCAGACCCAGATTCCTCGCCACCGCTGCCAGTGTTGCGGGACTTCTACCACAGTCGTTGGCTGCACTGACTCTTCCAGCGCAAAATGTGTGCGCCAAATGCAACCTTTCTTTCCGCATGACCTCAGATCTCGTTTATCACATGAGGTCGCATCACAAGAACGAAAGTGCAGGTGAGGCTTCGAGACGGCGACGGGAGGAGAAGCTCAGGTGCCCGGTCTGTGATGAAAGCTTCAGAGAACGACACCATTTAACGCGACACATGACCGCCCATCAGGATAAGGAGAGCGATGCGATCGTTGATCAGGTCGACGTCAAGCGGAGGACAACCCCCATCCACGGCAAGTGACGTCGCAGGTCGCTACCCACAGATAGCTTTCCTACTGTAAGATACCACTAAAAATACTTAATTGGTAGGTGAGGGTAATTTTCAAATATAAAGGTAATCCTGTTTTTTTTTGTTATGAATCTGGATGAACACTAGCAAATTTTTGAAATAATTAACGGTCACACAAATTGTAGTGATTCTTTTTTCTCGATTATAAGTAAGATCATTATCAAAGCAGAGAAATATCTAATTATTTTGAATCTTGTAAAACGTTTATTACTTCAAAAACGCGTCGAAACAGATTTAAACCAATTTTCTCTCTATTGATTTAAGATAAGCACAGGCCAAGAGTCGCAGTTGAGTTTCATTTAGGGATATATAAATATTGAATTTTCAATTTCAGCTTTTAATAATTCCTTATGGATGTATAACTTATGTATTATATGCCATTTGGGTATTCAGAAGCCTTTACACTATAAAAGGAGAAATTGAAAACAACAACTAGATCAGTTGTTGCATAATTGTGATGGATAAGTGATAAGTTGATTTTGTTATGGATAGGATGATGATAATATTCTACCAACATCTTAAAAAACTAAATTTCTTAGTTAGAAAAAATATTTGGAAGGAGAAATTTGAGAGAATAGATAACTAAATGATGGAATGCAATGCCATGTTCGAATATCACAACTGCATTTTTGATAGCCCTAATTTGAAT